>LUVW01000003.1:67743-106204 GCA_001661515.1 Capniomyces stellatus
TTTTTTTTTTTTTTTTTTTTTTTTTTTTTTTGCAATTTATGGGCCGACTCGCAACAACTTTAATGCACAAGTTGGACACAAGAAAGAAATTTTGAAACAAAACTAAATTTGTTTTGCGATTAATTTTAGGTTGCAAGCGAGGAGTTGGTTGCAGAGTTTGAAAAGACTGGGATTTCAGAAATAAGGTTGGTGATACGGAATGCAGTAAAAGAAGTCAATAGCGGTAATGATGGGTCAGTATTAATTAAAAAGATTATGATGCCAGAATTCGAGAGGAACGGAGTGCACGTTTCAGTTAGTGGATCAAGGTAAGATTTCTACAATAATTAGTTAAAGTATATTCATCGTACTACCAACTTTGATTTTTAAAACGCCTACTAACTAAATTAGGATAAATGAAAATTTACCGGGGGCATTGGATAATACTTGGGAAGAGCAAGCCATTGGTTTGCTAGGAAAATCTGTTTTTTTGAGTAAAGATGATGTTGATTGTGAAAAGTTGGGAAAGTTTGTTCCTATTCCAGCCGCATCAGGTCAGAGCCAGGGGAGCACGGGTTTAGTCGGAGGCGAGATTACTAGAATGTATTTCTACAGAGACTTTGAGTATGAACCAGCTGTAAATAACGAAAATCAAGAAGGTCAATTATCAAGTTTGGTAGGCAAGCTGATGCACACAAATAGATTATACTTGGAGCTATTTAAGGCACAAGGCAGTGGCGCGGCTAGTAGTTTGAAACAGCAAAGAGTTGAGCTTGTTTTCAGGCTAGATGGAGCAAAAAACGAAGGTAAACTTGTAGGAAGGGTGGTCAGAATTAAATCAAAGATTGTTTCAGAGATAAACGAGCAAAGAGGATCCATCTCGGTAAACAGCAGCAATGCTAATAGAGTACGCATAGGTGTGTACCATACAGACGGAATTAAAGGTTACAAGGATGTAAATGGGTATACAGCATTTATTGAGAGCTGGAGAGAGGAGTATGTTGAGCTTGGAAGAAATAGGGATAGAAAACTGGAGCAGGTCAAAAGTGGCGTTGGTTCGTTGTTAAAAGTAAGAGAGGTGGAGAGCCAAATGGTTAGCAACTGCGAGAAACCGAGTGATTCAGTAAAAAGCAATGTTGAGTTAAATGATAGCGTGGTCGGTATACCTATTTCAATCCATGTAGAAGGACAGAAATCGTTCCACCCACAAGTAATAGTTGATTTAAATAGTGGCAGTAGCGGGGTGGCAAAGGGCGATAGTGGATCCAAGTGTATTTTTGAAAAATGCAGTTTGCAGCTCGTACAGCAACTAAAGAAAACATACTTTTTTGACCCTTATCAACTTTACAATCTGAAAAAGTATATTGGGGATACGCATCATTATGGAAAAATCGAGCTGGAGCTGCCTGCAGAGTCAACAAACGTCAAGCAGTGGGGAAGCGTTCTAAGGCTTAATGCAACAGGAGTTTCTGGCGAAAAAGTCTTGGATTACCAATCATTGGTTACTGGCGGGCTAAGCATCAGATTGCCCATTCACTCTAGGTATAGATTGCCCGAGTCTAAAGAAATATACCCCGAAAGGCTGGTTAGGTTGGAAAATGAAAACGAATTCAATTATATTTATGAAGATGTTTACAAGCCATACTCATTCTGGCTCTGTGAAGGCCAGAGTAAGTTGATTTACCTGTTGACTTTTATTTATAAAGCCCAGCTTATTAAACTAATGTGTGCCATACTTAATCTATTTTATTTAGTTTTTTTATTTTTTTTTGTTTTATTTTTATTTTTTTGCAATGTAATAGTTTTGATCGCCAAGTTTAGCTTTAAAAATATGTGAATTTGCTTTCAACTGTTGAATTTATTTATAGGACCCACGGTAAGCATAGAGTCGCCCAATGTCCAGATTGAGCCAGCAACATCGATGCTGTTTTCACTGCTGTATCCAGAGCTTTACAAAAACCTGCCTGAAAACTCCACGCCAGCTTTTTTAAAATCACGCCAAGTCCCATCTCCCAAAACACCACAAATATTTTCGCAACCCAATTCCAAAGTGCCAAAGCTCGAAGATAGCTTCGAATTAAGGATGCCAATAGCAGATTCAAAATCAGACTTTTTAATCAAATGGGCAACTTTATTTATTGTAATTTCTGCCACACTAGTCGTTGTCAAAGTGATGTTTTCAGATCAAACCCGAAATCAGAAAACAGCCAATGTTCTATAAGAATGCAAATAAAAACACTAAATCTATACAAATGTGTTTGTTAGCTCATGTTATATATGCGTTTTAGCGTTTACTTTGTTTATAACATCTTTATTTATTCGAATTTTAGAAAACAGTAATAAATTACAAAAGTGTAAGGTGTAAAAAGCTGTAAATCAAGATATTGGTGTTTCCAAAACTATATATAGATGGCTCCGTACCGCCCATCACTGTTTCTCTTGTTGCCATGTTTGCTGCACAATGACAAAACAAAGTCACATGTTTATTGAGGCAAAACTTCGTAAAACAGGCAAACACTCGTTCCTGTTCCATCCCAGCCTCGATTTCCCACAGCGGAAACCAAGTACCGCCCTGAATCGTCGACATCTATAGTTAAAAAATTGATTCGGTATAAACACAGTTAATAAAAAACAAAGGAAAAAAATAAATCAAAGATCAAGAATATAACAAGGAAAACAGGGAAAAATGGCCAACATTTCAAAAAATAAAGCATTCCAGATTGAAAGTGGTACTAACAAAGTTGCGAAATGGTTGCACCGTGGTGTCCTGGGATAATTTGAAATGGAACGCTCCCCCTTCGATCTTGCCGATCAGACAAGTTCCAGACTCGGACATTGTCAACAGATGCACTATTACCAAAGAAGAAGAAATTAAGAAGAAAAAAAACAGTCACAAGGTTAGCAGCATCCAGAGTAAACGAGCATTGAAGCAGCTCATAAAAACAACGTACTCAGACACACAAACATACAAAGCTTACTGCCTTGGTAACACCACATTGCTAATACTAGTGCCAGTCATATATTTGCAATTTAAAGATATTTTTAAAAAATAAATAAATATATATACCATAAAAGACTGTTGTTGTTTGGTAGACTGCGGACTTGCGAAACAGGACCAGAGTTTGAAGGTAGCTTTAGTGTACGGATCAACGACCCGCTGCCAAAGTCGTACTCGTCAATGCTACTATTCCTCCTTCCAACATAAATCTTTTTCCCATCAGTGCTCCAGCAGGACTAGTGTGATTTATACAATAGTTTAAACGTGTTAGTAATTATTAGCAACGGTAATAATGGCAACTATTTCCAATATATTGCAATTCAAATCTTGCAATGGCGGCACATCCAGTTTGCGTAAATCGGCATGTAAATCCATCAATAAGTCAATAGTTCAAAGTGGTTTAAAATGTCCATTTTACCGATAAAGCCCATGGCGGGGTTTTGAGTGGTGGAATTAGCTTGCGAGGAATTGCAGTCTTATCTCGAACGTCCCACAACAAGCTTTGGCCATCAATGCTCGTTGTCATTAAAACTGGAGTCTGGCTATATCCATTCCCGTTCCCTTGTCCTTGGTCCATCATGCCAGTTCCATCCAATCCACTTTCAGAACTAGGCTGAAACGACCCTGAACTAAGTTGTGACACATGCCCAATAAACGACCTTGATATTCCACCAGTATTCAAGTCCCAGTACTATAGTAAATTTGGCTTTGGTTTAGTTTTGACGTGGTGTAAAAAGACTGAAAACCAAACAGATAAGACGTTTTATAAAACTCTTGGAGGCAATACTCGGAAATAACAAAAAAAAGAGTTGTTGAACACTTACATTCACTACTCGGTCCCACGATCCGCTTACTAAGCCATACCCATCTGGTGTCAGCTTTAAAACAGACACAGGCTCTTTATGCCTCTTTAACAGGTGTATCCTTTTGCCCTCGTCGTGTCTAATAGACCACAACCCGATATTCCCGCTCTACAGTTTATTAGTAACAAGCATCAACATTTTATTAGCAACATAATTTCTCCCTTTTTTTCTCTTTGTTTTGTTTTGTTTTGTTTTGTTTTTCAACAGGATTCTAGTTCAACAAACTCAATTCTTTTTTTGAAGGGATACACAAAACTATGCTGCTATATTCTTCTATATTTTTATAATGTGTTGCCAACCTTCATTCCTGTAGCTAGCCAAAGCCCTTCTGAATGTACATCCATGCTGTAGATAGGCGATATGTAATCTATTTCCTTTCCACCTCCAGTCTCTATTCATGCATCCCATTGATATTGACATTTGGTTTACACGCTGACGGTTACGCTGGTTAATTCATTTTAAAAGCAACTTGGGCAAAGTATCAACTTACTCTCATCCTCGTGGTAAAAGTACGATGCCATTATTCCAGACTACAAAGTAAAATATGGTAAAATAAAGAAGAGATTAAAGCTTAATGACAACGCAAATTATCTACACCACAAGCAAAATTCACTCAAGTTGTTATAACTAGGCAAAAAAAAAATGCTACTGGTTTCACAAAACACCAATCTTACCCTTGTTACACTCTCTACTTGTTGGTGGCGTTGCCATTGCGTTAGCAGCGTCTTTCCGTTCATTGAAGCAAAAAAGTCCCATTTGTACACGTATCCATCCTCACCACCCGTGAAAACCCATCTCATATCACGAGTTGCAGTTATCGCGTATGTCTGGTAGTTTATTAACGCTGATACCTGATAAATACATAATCCACAACAGATCAAGTCAGTTTGAAGACCACCATCATCCTTCTCTATATCATACTAATCAATTCGCAAATAAATAAAGTGGAAAAAAATTGAAAAATACCATGCTACTTACATATGGAATGATCTCGTATCCTTTGCATCCTTTATATGCGCTTGTTGGTACTGGTGTTCTGTTATTGGGATACTCTAGCACAGTTATTTTGCTGTATTTGTCTATTGGCAAAACCTCCTGAACCTTGGTCCTTGGCTCCTTTGGCAGTAATTTAGACTTTTCGCCTGTTGGTTCACTGCCTTTTTTACTACCATCCAATGGCTGTACCGATGGTCCCTCTGGCTCTGCCGCACCCAGCTTTGCTGCCTTGTTGCTACCACTACCTTTCCCATACCCTAGTTATAAATTTGCAAGCATTTACAGTAGTTAGATATAGTCAAGTTTGGCTCATTGCGTTCAAAAATCACTAAAAAAACCACTCGCCTCCAACCTTAACCAGCAAACTATTTGCACCAAAGAACAGTGCGCCACAGCTTAGTATAAACTCTTACCATTGGTTAATCCGGCCTCTTTATCTCCGTCATCCAGTGCCCTCTTTTTAATGCTTGATTCTAATATACCGTCTATTGTTTTACTTGAAGTGTCCCCTGGTAATACCACCTTGATGACCTTATTTGTCCCTTTTTTATCTTCATCATCTGCTTCACCAAGATTTTTGTCCTTGAAAATTTTGAAATCTTTGTCAGCTTTATTCGATTTGTTAATTGCCGAGGAGCTTAATAATTCAATTTGTATTTCTGTATCATCTTCCTGCTCTTCACCAAACAACTCTTTAATGTTACTATCCTCCTCACCCTCTTCTTCCTCTCCCTCATTATCCTCATTTCTCTTGTTGCCTTCACTTCCATCTATATTTTCATCTTTTACAGGCTTTGTATCGGGGGTTTGCTCCTTTAGGGCTACCTTTTGCTTTGCTTGCCCTTTTTCTTTTTCATTATCGTTTGATTTAAATCCACTTATTTCGCTCAACACGCCCTCTCCAGATATACTTTCTTTTTTATCTTTTATTTCTAAATTCGACTCTGGGTTTGACTCTGGTTTCAACTCTTTCTCTTCTTCTGAATCCCCGCTCTCTGAACCAAACAAGCCTCGCGACTTGCCATTATCATCATCCTCTACCTCGCTACCATCACCGCTTTCGTCTTCGTCTCCATTTTCGCCCTCGTCTCCTTTTTCTTTTTCGTTTTTATTTACTTCCCCCTTTTCGTACCCCTTTTCGTTCTCGTTCTCGTTCTCGTTCTCGTTCTCATTTTCATTTTCATTTTCGTTTTCGTTTTCGTTTTCGTTTTCGTTTTCGTTTTCGTTTTCGTTTTCGTTTTCAGAGTCTTGATTTTCATCACTACTGCCTCCAAAGAATTCCTTTTCCAAAAAATCATCATCGATGGATTTTTCCGCCATTTTGTCTTTGTCTTTGTCCCTGTTATATTTATTGTGGTTCTATTTATTTTACATTAGCACCCTTATTTTTCGAGCCAAGTCTTTACGAAAATGAACAATTATCTCGCGCTTTGACTCGTGCTTTCACCCCTTTTTTCTTGGTGGCTGGTATTTTTATACTCGCTTAATTTTTTTGTTACTATAATTGTTAAAGAGTCGGTTAAAACAACTATCGTGATAAATATTGTTATTGTAGCTCTTTAGTCGACATTCAATAAACTAATTGCAGTGATGAATTGTTTAAATGAAAGGACAAAATTGATGTTTTTAATCGGGTTTTTCGTGTTGTTGGGGTTTGAACACAATAACATTTGGATTTGCTTGGGCTTTTTTCAGTCTTGACTATTTGAAGAACACAGTACTAATAGCAGTTTCAACAAATTATTCTAATCCATTGGTTTCAGTTACTCCAATTAGTTTGGTTTTCAGATTTATCGAGTCAATGTCTTTTTTCCCGTTTAATGGGCAATTTAAATGAAAGATTAGATTAATACTCGAGGTTAGTTAATAATTTAATAAAATTGAATTTCAAGTTGGGTGTGATTTAAAGTTTTCGTAGTACTTTGCTTTTAATTTTATTTTGACTTTTGCCTTAAATCAATCTTCACACCTTAATGCATGCCATAAACAGCTCTTGGTGCCATTAAACTTACTAAACCAAAAACAAAAACAAAACAAAAACAAAACAAAAACAAAACAAAAACAAAACAAAAACAAAATAAAAACAAAACAGAACGAAAACAAAAACAAACTAAAAACTAAAAACAAATAATAACGATAGTAATTTCATCACCCATTTTAACAATTGAGGATACAAAGGAATTCGAACAAAATGTGCCGATTTATATTATACAAAAGCGATTCGCCTATTCTTTTAGCCGAGGTAATTTAAATATTTTATATCTACAAAATGCGGCACGACCATCATGATAACTTTATTAACTTGAATAAATTCACACTCGCACTCACACCTCTTCATATATCTATTTTTTTCTTTCTCCACAAATGGTAGTTGGTTACTCGACCAGCTCATTCCATTATATTGCAGTCCTTTAGCTGTAAGCTGAGAATGGACACTGTCAGAACCATGAATGGTATACTTCCAACTATCTATATTTTAAACATACCACCTTACTGTACCATACCACAACACGCCATCCCCTCCTCGCTATTTTATTATTGCTATTGAAATCTCCTTGCTTTTTTTTCCGTTTAATAATTGCAATTGTGTATTAAATTTAAATCTATAGGCGATGGATTTGGAATTGGTAAATTTAACAAAGTTCAAGAATACTTTTTTTATACCACTGCTTTATATGACCAACTCCAGTTGTATTATTATCTACTAAAAGCAAGCAAACAAGTAAACTGACAGACAGAAAAACAAACTTATAAGCAGACAAACATAATGCAATAAGTAAACACTTTATGTGAACGTTGCTTAGGTTGGTACGACGAGCCCGGAAGTAGTGGCTGCATTTACACATCTGTATTGCCAGCGTGGAGCAATAAGAATTTGCATCGTATAGCCGAGAAAGTTAAAAGTAGACTCGTATTTGCGCATGTTCGGGCAACTGTAGGCGACACATCTACGTCAGAATCCAATTGCCACCCTTGGCAGTTCGGAAATCTTATGTGGATGCATAACGGCAACATTGCACAGTTTACAAAGGTATGTAGTTGTAATTGTAATATATTTATCAGTTGTTCAACTAAGAAATTAAGTATATCTAGCCTTAATACCAATACCAATACCAACTTTCAAGACTTTTTTTTTTTTTTACAAAAATCCTTACTTTTACATGGTTTACTTTAATTGACAGTACATTCTTTATTTACCACAAAAAAAATGCCAAACAATAGATAAAGAGGAGACTGGTCACTGAACTAAGTGAGGAAGCATATCTGAATATTGAGGGTTCAACAGACTCGGAACACGCATTTGCGCTCTTTTTAACAATGGTAACATTGATATGTTTCTTACATCCAAATCCGCAATTAACCAGCTCAAATTAATACATAACGACACTTAATTGATTTTAACTAGCTCGAGGATCCAAATAAATTATCATTCACTCACTCTGAACTTAAAGAGGCACTACTCAAAACAATAGCCAAAATAAACTTGTGGCTTGGAGAACTGGGAATAGACGAGGTAAACTAATGGCCAAGCTAATTTTCCATTATATAAATTGATTCAGCGCTACCGAGTTACAGCCTGGGCTACAGTTTTATCTCTACAGCGATTGTGTTTTAACCTGGCTGTTTACTTTCTTTAGCCATCGTTGCTGAATTTTGCTGTTACAGATGGCGTCACTGTTGTCTGTTCGCGATATATCTCAAGCAGTGTTTATGAAGCGGCCTCGCTATTCTTTTCATCAGGCAGCCAATTTTGCTCAGAAACAAACGGCGAATACAGAATGGTAAGTACATAAATGCACCTATTTGCGTTAAGAAGGTCGGTCTAACAGCAGCGTTGCGTGTACAAATCTACGTATAGGTTAGAGCTAACAAGCGGGATAAGGTTGTGGTGGTAGCCTCAGAACCATTGACATTTGAAATAAACGATTGGCTGGCAATACCAACAAACACAATTTTGGTAATAACCTCCAAGTCCAATGTACTGATGTTTCCTATAATAGATCAGTTTTATACCAAATCCAAGAGAAAGGGCATGCAGTCCTGCTGAGTATAAAACAGCTTTTATATAACCGACTTGCACCCGAGCCAGCGGTGCTATCAGCTTTGATTTGTAGCTTTATATAGACTTGTTTATTTATTTATACTAACCAGAATCGACCACCTTTTAACGAAACCCAAAATTATAATAACAGCAAGTAAATGGGCAGATAAATAAGCGAGAAGTTTGTTAAATTAAAATTAAAAAGAAAAAACGGCAATGTGCCTTAGAATGTCTTAATTCTGACTCTGAGATTTTTTTCTAAGCAGAGAGATCCTCCCCAGATGAGTTCACAGAATTGCATTCATCTTGGTTTGTTTCAGCCGGCCATGTTCTCTACCCTATACTGTAGCTCTGAAACTTGGATATCATTGTCCAAGTCTAGTCCTACTTCCTCAGTCAAAGCTGTTATTACGTCATTAGAAGTTATTCTAGTGTCTTTAATTGCTCGGTAAAAAAAGGCCTCAAAGCTATACACAGAGTCATCAATAAACTCAGCACTTATCAAATTGTTCAAATCATCGATGCCAGTGCTAGTAAAATCGTTCTTTGTCAGCGTGGATGACAGAGAGCTGCTGCTCCTTCTTGTTGATAGCGTCCCAATTGTTGAGTCTCTTATTAGCTGAAATATCGAATTGTTTGTTGCTCTCAGCTGAACCTCAGCCACCGGACCAGTTTCGCAAGGCAGAAATACTGGCTCGCCATCCACTACTGTCTGCGTTAGTGTAATTGTACCATTGTTGTATTGGCTTGAGGCCGGGCTGAGCAGCATGTTAAGGTAGTAAAGCGGCTCTTGGCTTGTTGTAAATGGAAAGTTGTATGCCAATATGTTCTCTCCGCGTTGCACTACTGGGTTAAGCAGACAGCTAAAGTAGTTGTTGGAAATGTTGATGTTTTCTGCTATTATTGAGGAGTACGACTTGAGACTATTTATAACATCGCCGAATTTAAGCCTTAAGCTACAGTATATCATCCTTGTAGTAACAAAAGAACCATACAGAGTTTCCTGGTCGACTGTGGGATCTAGCAGTAGCAAATGTAGTTGACTTTAGTATTGTTTGATAATAATAAAAAACTCATTTCAGATCATGTCAAAGGAACAAAAAAGTTAAAAGTAGGTTGTGATTTGTTTATCTATTATTATTTATTGAAGTTGTAGATTTTGTTTTTGCAGTATACCTTCCAGGTTGATTAGATAGTTTCCATTTTCGTTGAGCAGATCATAGCGGTCATAACTTATTTTGATGCGGATTCTGATGTTGTATCTTGTTGCATCAAATGTCTGTGCAGAGCTGAAGCTAGCATCGTCGGACTGGAGCAGCTGAACTAAAATGTAAATACGCATACTGATATGATGGCTATGGATATAGCGGATTGGCCTTATTTATGCTACCTTTCAATAATATTGGTTAAATGGGTTGCGGCAAAAAAACAAAAAGTAATCAAAATTTAATTTACAATAAACTAATAAAGACAAGTATTGGAAGGATATAGCCAGCTAGATTGACTTGGCTGCGTACTTGGACATACTTATATATAATTCTGTGCATTCGATAAAGCAGGTATAGGGTACTGTTAGTCAATTAGTTTATTATTGCCCTTGCAACAATACATGGCTTTGCAACTTTATTACTATATTGCTACTTTAACAGAAATAGAGTCTATATTTCCAAAAATCATAATTGCTGTAGAATCAATGAATCTGTGGGTGCAAGAATTATTAACGACAACAGGGGCCTAGGACTTGTAGTATAAAGTTTATTAATAGGTAAAGCGTATTGATATTTCAGTGTGTGGTTTATATTTAGCGCAATTGATTAGAATCCAAATTAAAAGCAATACTAATACTCGGAATGTGTGAATATTTGACAGGGCTTAGACATAGTCACATTTGTATATTTTAGGACTTGGAAGTGACTCGGCTCAAAAAACACGGCCATTCCAACTATTTTCAAGTTCAACCAAGCACTTTTGCTAATTAATTATTCAAGTGAGGGATACAGTTATTGTGGCTTTATAAACACGAAAATAAAATTCAAAATAAATAAATATATATATATTAAAAGTAGCGTATTGGCACCAAATATATACACATGGATTATAGCAGATTAAAAACAAAGCCCGGGTTAGGTTTTTAGGCGTTAAAAATAGACCATGTACTCTAACTCGCTTTTAATCAATCAATAAATTCTGGAATGACTAACAGTAGCCTCTACTGTTACTAATTATGGCGAAATTCTATTTTAGATCTCTGCACTTGCATCTACACTGGCGCCATTCTGCTTTCCATAACGATTTTATGAATTAATGTTAGTGCGACTCTCTTTTCAACAAAAACAGCCAACAGAAGAACATCATGTTTGGTAGCGAAGCCACCACACCATTAACACTAATTGCTAGCACTAAAGGCTTAAATGAAAAACAAAGTGGATTAATTGCATGTATATATGTTTATTTATTAAAGTTAGTTAATTATGTGATTATTAGTAGTTAGCACTGCGTTTTATCAACTATAACTGGGCCATGATTTTGGTTTTGGTTTTGGTTGATGTAGGCCACAGGTGTTTTTGCTTGGAGTTTGTATACCATCATTCTTGTGCAAAATGAGATCCCAGTAAAAATCACCGAGCCAATGGGAGCGGCCGCAAATGCACCAAAAACACTAAAGTCATCGATATATAGACCATTTTTGAGTAAAATCAACTGCCATCCGTCGTGGAAATTCCCGTAATAAGCCGTACCAAATAGTATTACGCTTATTATACCACCAATAGCACCGACACAGGCATCTATCTCGCCTAATAAAGAGAATCTGGGGATTAACCCAAAAAGAATAGGAAGGACTATGGCGGTAGCGAGAAGATCAGCCATCAAGAATATCTGTAGCAGATCGTAGCCTTGTTGAGAAACAATGATGACGGGTATCATGATCAAAAACACGGTTACTCTGATAGACTTAATCCCCATCTTTTGCCGAGTAAGGTCGTTTATTGATGCGATCATTGAGCACATACAGGTATCCAAAGCTGAGCAAGCCAAACAGGTTACAATCACAACGGTAGTTGCAATTATCCACTCGGGCATAGTGGATAGAATGGCAAAAAACGAGTTGTATCCCGGAACATCGCTATCCGCAGACCAAGCCCCTGACCACGCTGCCAAAGGACCTGTCATTCCAATCAATACATACAGCACAAAGACAACAGCGGCCCCGATCAGTGAACTGACTTTTAGGTCTCTGTTGCTTTTTGAAGCAAAAGTCCTTTGCCAAAAACCTTGATGAAACATGGTTGAAAAGGCTAAAGCAACTGTTAATGTATACAGCGTTGTCCAGCCAATTCTGGTGGGTTTGACTAACCCTATTTTCTCAATCGCACCTTCAGGGATAGTCAATTTTGTCCCAATAGCAACAGATGACAGCATAATAAGAACAAGGACAAGCACACCTAAATCCCCAAAAAATCCCCAAAAAAATCATCGGTAAAAAAAAATTAATTCATAAAAACGGTAACATGCAACGTCAACGGATAAATCACAACAAAATCCGTGGCTCTCTAGTCCACAGCAATTATAAACGTATACTATAATCGTCAGTTATTTACTTTGAAACGAGTCGGTGATCAGCGAGGCCAAGACACCCCCAAAGGCTACAGCGTATCAAAATAAAATAAGGGATTAGTCAAAAATAGCACACGCTATAGACTAGTTCTGCACGATGCCCAAAGTATACTTCCTGCAATGATGTTATATTTTGGGAAACTGTAGTAAATTGCTTGTGTTTACCAGAGTATGCTGTAACAACGATGGAAAGCACAATAACTGGAATGAGCGGGTTTATGTTTGTCAACAGCATGAAAAATCCGTATACTGTAGTCAGTTCTCCAGCCATATACAAAAACATGAACAGTACGCTTACTAGACCATAAATGGTGTTGAGATAAACACCAAATCTGTCTACAATAAATGCAGACATGGACCAGGTTTCGGGGTTGTGTTTTCTAAAAATCGGGCCGATATAAGAAAGGAAACATAGAGGCAAAGCTGCTGCAAACGCATAGTCAAAAACGCCAAGAACCCCTGCAATGGTTCCAACCTCAGGAATCGAATAAAATACAGAGGAGCCCATACACACAGCCACAAAGTTCAACGAAAGCGAAACAATTCCCTGTGAATGCAATGACTTTATAAACTTTTCAAGATCATGTTTTGACTGCCGCCCGGCATACATGCCTATAACCAAAAACACCCCCAATGACACATAGATCAGAGAGTTTGAAAGATTATCTGGAAGCGTCTTGAATTCGAGAGACATTTCAAATTACTGCTTTGGTGAAGATCTTTGAATTCCGTTTAACCGATACTGTATGTTTCTACTTTTGTTTTTTCAGCTGTTGTTGTTTCTACTGTTATTATCTATGTATTGTATGTATATTATTATATCTACTATTATTATTTATATTGTTGTTATGTATATTATTATTAATTCTGAAAACTACAAGAAAGGTACACCAAGGCTAAAGGTTGAAAGTGGTCAATTTTTCAATTCCTAAAAAAAATCAACTATTGAAACAAATCAATGAATTGTGCTACAGATTTTTTTTTTTTGTTCTAAAATCTTTAAATTCTGAAAGATCACTTCGATTTATACTAATTACCAACCCAACCATCCCTCTTCCCAAAAAAATTAAAATGAAAAAAAGTTATTTCAACAAAAAAAAAAAAAAAGTTAGTTCCAATTTTCAATCAAGTCAACTGTTGCATTTAGTGATGAGTTATGTGTCATTCTAGGAAAAAAAAAAAAGGTTGCAAGAAAATTCTGCTTTTCAGCTTTAAATCTGATAATCAAGACTATGATGACAAATAGGAAACCAAAACTTTCAACGAGAATAATATCAGGACCGCATCTTGGTGGATTAACGACCTATTGATTACAAAGTGTCGTTTTTCCTAATCTGGCTAATATACATTCCGGATCTCCCAATAGAGTCAGTATGCTAGTTTTAGGTTCGAATTGTTTATCATTTTTAATTTAAAATTGTTTTTTTTTGGATTGAGATATTTTCGATTTCAGTATCTTATAATCCTTGGAAAAGGATGCCGATCTGTTTGGGACGTTTGTTATCAAGTACAATCTTCATTTTTACTGTTGTTCTTCCTCTCTTTGAATTTTTTTTTATATTTTTTTTTTAGAATTTTAGCTAATCAACGTGTGATATAAAAAAACTTCCTGCAAGTCTCACCAGTGCTCTAAACGATAAGACTTTGGGACCCATTTCAATAGTTTATTTGTTTTAGGCAAGCTTTAGACGAAAACTGGTAGAATTGGGTTTATTTAGCTGGTAGATTAGAGAAGGTGGAAGTTTTTTTTTGGTTTTGACGAATTATATTCCTTGTTTTGCATTTGCGACGCGTAACTGAAACAATTATAAATACAAAGCAAAGAAAAAAAAATAGTAACCAATAAACGCCGAATAAATTAGCTTTTACTTTTTATTATCATTACTTATCTTTTAAAAACAAGACTAGTTGTGGCCAAGTCAAGTACATTCCAAGATTGAGTTTTTTTTAAAAGTCTTTTTGTTTTATTCCTGATTAACCTTATTTATTATTTTTAGAATTAAGCCATCGTAAAACATAAATAGCAAAACTAAATGTAATGAGTATAGAAGGACGGTTTCTAATATCAAATGTGCTATTTAAAAGCGGGCCTAACATCTTGGGCGGCTCCGATATCGGTGTATATCCGGCTTGTCCACAGTGTGCAAAAAAGGTAAACTTGAAGAATTGTGAAAATTACTTCAAGGCGAGCTTCCAAGCCAACAAAGCAAGGAGTGATGAGGATGGTTTTAATTCAAGCAATTCAAGAGTTAGTTGCGAGAGTTGTGGCCATTTAGTGTTCAATTTTACAAACGAAGGTCTTTTCGAAACAGCAGAAAGCTTACAAGCGATAAAGCTGCGGATAGTGGAATCATGCAACTGGAGATACCAGCTCTGTTTCCATGTGATTATATCGGATCGTTTTAGCGCGGTGGATAAAATGCCGAAGGGCAATGGAAACTATAATAGAAAACGCGATAGTTTAGCTCAAGTTACAGTGTTTGGGAATATGCTAGAAAGTGGATTTGGAATACAGGCCAAGGAATGGGTCAAGCTGATTTATGTTGGCTCCATAGACACAAAAAAATCAATGGGTAAAATCGGCGCAGGCGATGGTTATACAACAGTATACGAAAGAGCTCAGAATGCCAAAAACTCGATCAAAATTTTTTACGAAGGAAGGTTGGTTGATATGAAGCTGGCAACGAGTAGAGATAGTAGGTTTGGTGTTGATGCAAGCGGTGGCTTACAAAACAATAGGATGAACTCTTATGTTGCAAAAGAGTTTACTGTAGCTGTAGATATAGAGGAGCTGTTTAAAAATATCAGCATTGACAGCAAGAGCGACATTTTAAAGTTGGCTAGTATGGAATCTAATGCATTTCGCAGCTCCTTTGATGAAGTTTTGGAGAGAATTGATTGTTTATTCAACAAGCTAAACAGCAGCACACCGACAAAGACTATAGACGCAGCCAGAAACCGCGTTGATGACGTCGGAATGAGAATGGGCAGTCTAGTGACGAACTATGAAGAAGGTATGGACAGCAGCTCAGCCACTAGATTAGATTTTCCATCAGTAGATATCAATGGCGGAAATAAGCAGGCGAATACCGGCGGATCAGTAAATGCTGCTGATTCAGAGGAGGATGCAGATTTGTGGTATGACGTCTGGGTTCAACGAGATGGTGGGTGTGGTAATATGGCTTGCCATACACCAGGCTGCACAGACACCATATGCTCTCCAAACCTGACGCAGAACTCAGAGCTTGATAGTAAAAGTATCCTAGAAGCGATTGACACCGAGTTTACACAGAACATATTTGGTGGCTCGCAAACACCATCTGGCGAGTGCAGTAGCCTAAATCCACAATCCGCTAGAGCGCATTCCCAGGGATTATCTAGAAACTGCTTGAAGTCCGTGGAGAGTGTTTCTAAAGAGGTGGCAGACAGTGGCTTCGATACGCCTGAAGTACAATCAATACTAAAAACTCTAGAGTTTCAGGGTGCTTCGTGGTCGCAACTAACGTCGCGGATTGTGGGAAGCTCCAGCATTACGCCCGAACAAGCTCTATCGCAGTTATCGCATCTATACCAGATAGCATCTTCTGGCTCTGAGTATATCACAAAACTAAGCAGCAAAAAGGCCAGTTCAGGGTTAAAGGGCTCAGAGAGTGGTGTAAAATTGGCCATGGGCCATAGTTTTGAGCGGAAAACCAGAAAAGTAGATCGAAGGTCTTTAAAAGGCCAAATGTCGGCCAAAGAGGGTAGCACACATTATTCCTCAAGCTTTTCATCGATTATTAACGACTTTTTGAGCAGCCAGAATTGGGACACTCAGGAGTCTTGTGTTGGAACAACTCCCGGTACCAAGGTGGTAAGCGATAATTATAGATTGGTCAATGTGGAGGAGTCTGGTGAAATAGTGTTTCCTAATAGCCACCAATCCTACGACGTAAACCACCTGGGTGTACGAGTTGACCAGAAATACACAACGCCAATACCAACGCCATTGGTTAGATCAATCAACAGAGTAAATAATACCAGTACCAGAAATTATAGCGGCTCCCCGTATCAAACCTTACCTAAAATCATTGGCTCCAAAATCAAGTCAGAGTTTATAAATGCGTTAAACACCAATAGGATGTATTCATTGGGCGTTGGTTGTGAACCAAAAATCAACACAGGTTCCTGCGACTCACAAGACATGTCTGGTGTGCGAGCCGATTGCTCAACTAACAACACGTTTCTGTCCCAAGACATCCGTTTTTTGCCACAGGTATCTCAGGCAGACAGTAGCACTAATACATGCATAATGTCGCCTTATAGGGGATTGATAAGAAAGAGGAGGAGAATCTCAAGCAGGGGTTCGTTGCACAGGTCAGGCAGCCTAAGCTCGCAGTCACAAACCAGAAAGCGTATATATATTTCGAGCCAAAAAAGCTTTCAAGGAAAGTTGGCCGACTTTATTGTCCCAATGACACCAACGCCTACCTATATATCAAGCAAAAACACCTGCAATTCGTCAAACTCCAGGAACAGCAGCCTGCTTGAACCCGTTATTCCCGAAACTATCTATGCTAACAAGCAATACAGGATCCCAGCCAGCTTATCTAACCTTGAGTTTTTACCGACCAAAACGTCGACACCAGTAGGCAGCTTTACGCCTGTAAAACGAGAAAATGAAAGAAAGGTGGGTTGGAAACGGAAAAGTTACAAAATCAGCGCCAAAACCAAGAAGGGGGGCCGAGCGATCAAGAACATAGATGGAAATCGAAAAAACACATGTCTGCTCACCAGCTTTTACGACACTCAGGCCTCGACAAGTTACAAAGCCAGACGGCGCCTCAGTGGTGCTAATGACATCAATTTGCACGATGGCTGTTCACAGGAGGTTATGGATCCTCATATTAAACAAGACGAGATGTTTTGGGAGTTTGAAATCCCAGAAACACCTCAGCTTAAAAGATAGATTTGTACATTTATTTCAGAATATATCTGTTTTTATTTGAAGTCAATTTTGGTTGTACTTTATTTTATTTCGAATAGACAAGATTTTTCTATTTTTTTTTTAATTGTTTGTAAAGAGATGTTGGTACGCTGTCTTACACGACTATAGCCGTCATCAAACTCCCTTGTTGTTCTTTTTCAGAGAAAAAGAAGCAACGAGTTAGTCCAATCCCTATAAAAGTCAAGTCTTTTTATAGGTACCAATCTAAAAATAAAAGACGATTATTAAAACCGTCCCTTAAGTTCAAAAATACTATTTGCACGCTCCGTTCACCCAAGCTTATATAGAAGTAAAGCTATAATGGCCAGTCACTAAATGTCCAGCGTCATGCAGTAATATTTCTGAAATAATATTTCGCCAATAGCAGCCGTTTTTATCTAGTTTACTCGATAATCTGCCACCACTTTAGTCTGTTTTTTAATATGGTTATGGGGAGAATTTTGATATTAAATCAGTTACTGACTAAAACTATTTGCAGTGAAAAAAAGCAAAAAAAATAAAACAAATTGCAAAAATAATAAATAGATATTATTTGACCAAGTGATAACACGGCTTTAATTTCTATTGGACATGTATTACCCAATAAAAAGCACAAAACATGGTCAAGCTTAAGGAGGTTAGGTAACGAATGGGCCGACTTTTTCTTTTTATTACAAGATGAGCTGGAGATTTCTAATAGCTCTATCGAGTTTTTGGAGGAGTTTTGTAAGGCCAGATTGGGTTTGTAAGATTATAAGGTTGCCGCTGAATAATATCAAAATAGATAGATCGTTGCTACGCTAACAAGGTGGGTTGGCACAGACTAGGTTGGTGTATGAGAGAATCGGTATTCTGTGAGCCTTGCCTGACAAAAGTATAAATTAATTTAAAGTACGCTGCACCATCGAGTCATCGTACCAAAAGTTTGACTCAAGTGAAGTGGCTTAAAAGGCTATAATATCAAGTGGACAATTGTGAGTACTAATAAAGATAACTTTAGCAGATGATTTTCTATTGAGTTAGAAAATATTCTATTAGACTTTATTTGGTAATAAAAGTAATTTCCGCCTATTTATGGATATAAGAATAGGTATGAGATGTAAAAATAGCTCTCCACGAATTTATTTTATCTAGAATTGGTTTTTTTTTTACTTTTTTAATATTAAAATCAAAGTGATTGCAATTAACTAGAGCGAGTTGATTATTAATGCATTTAACTTAAAGTTTATACTATTTCACTTGTGGACTCTTGATTCTTAAAATTAAAGTAGAGCAAAATTAATTGGGCTTGAAACCTAGTCTCGTTGTTGTATTTCCGTTAATCGAATAACAGCCGAGCAACATTGCGTTAGAAATTAAGAAGTCAACGAAATTAAATTAATATTTTGGATTTATTATAAAGTCGTTAAATAGCAAGGCAAAGACTTTGCAACCCAAAATTTACATATACATATTTGTTTGAGGTTCACAATTTATACCATTATACTTATACTCACTCATTCATACACTCACACGCTCACTTTTACTACTAAATATTAATAAACATATAAACGGCCATATAAGCGATCAAATAAACGGTCAAATAAACGATCATACCAAGACGACGACAAGGCAACACCAAGTTCATTATAAACACACCAAATTCAGGAATACAATGGATTTAAATAAAATGGAACAAAGTAAATTGGGGGTGTTTAGATTCAAGCAATCGTGTGTTTATCATCTCGAATACCACAGAAATCACACCAACATAGTTTTGCATATAATCCTGACTACACTGGTGCTATGGGCATCTATCGGTATCTCGTCGTACTTTGGACCAATCATGTTTATCCCCGACGAAATAACATCAGTCATGCTAAGGTTGGGGCTGAACTTTGAGTTTAACTTGGGAATCGTGGTCAGCGTTTGCTTTATACTGTACTACTTTTGCCTGAACGTCAAAATGACGCTGCTGTATATCCCAGTGATGGTAGTTTTGTACCTTACGTCCCATGCCTTTATGCTATATGTCAAATACTCTATGTTTTTGCTAGTTGCCATACTATCTGCATCACAGTTTATGGTAATTTATGCGCACAAGATATACGAAAAGAGAATGGCCCCACCAACCGATATCCCAATCCACTTTCTATTCATGAATCCATTTTTGGTTTTCTTTGATTTCTTGAGATTGGTAGGCTATCTTCCCGACTTCCATGACGAGTTTGCAAAAGCTGTAGACTACAGACTTGGCGAATACACCAAATCCCTCTTAGAAAACGACAAAAAGAAGTAGAATACTCTATACAACGTGTTCAAACCAATATAGCCACATATAGGAACTGCGACTCTGGCTGCTATCTCCATAGCCGACCTTGGGCTGTGTTTATACCTCACACTGGCTACGCGCTTTATTTACATACATTCAATTAGCTTTAAACATTGTTTTCACCTCACTGCTTTATATCCTTATTTTCACTATAAAAAAAAGCCAAAAAAAAAAAACGAGAAAAAAAATCCAATAAAAATCATCAAACATTTAAGCGTATGGATTTCTTCGGCTCCAACCCAAAATGCTATTTCTTGCAAAAGCAGTGTAGTGGCGACAATAGTTTGCATCAAAAGGTACAGTGGGTCCCTATACGTTGTATACCCATCAGTATTTAAGACACTACAATAATGATCAATAAGTGATCCGGGTTGTTGTAATTATTTCAATTATATAAAGCAAAAGGAATATATTGCTGCTAATGAACAAATTGAAAGGCAGGAGCTTTATAGCCAATTATAAGCATCAAGACTGCGAAAATTGAAGCAAAAAAAACAATAATAAATAAAATTTAAACGAATAAACGCAAACAAGTACAGCTAATAGACACGAATCAAAGTGATACCCAATTTATTTGCCAAACTTAGGCCAAAACAGCTGAAATTGAGTTATATGTAGTACTAAAAATAAAAAAACTCTCAAACCTGAGAAATAAATAAACAGAACAAGGAATAAAGAATAAATAACAGGTTCACCAAAGCTAGTACAAAATGAAACGTGAAAATCAACAGAATTGAATCCAAAGAGATAAAACAAACGAGTATATATGCCGCGTCAACAAAGTTTAAAGTAGACCATGGAGACACCGAAGGGCACAAGTGGAGGCAGAAACAGAGGCAGAAATGAGTCCATGGAATCAACACCGATTGAGAAGGGAAAAGGCATGAAAATGTTTGAATCTGATAAGGAGCCGATGAATAGCAGCGGTAGAAAAGGTGAGGATCGTATACGGCCAGGTTTTTTCTATAATAGTTTACAAACGGTGTTGAGATTTGGAAAATTAGATGAGCCTATAGAAATTACCAACACACCAGCACCTAAACGAAGAGGCAGGGGTAAGGGAAAGAAGTTTTTGATAGGCAGCAATCCAGAAACGGCTAATTCGTTAGTAAAGCAAGAGGCGGTAGAACAAAAACTCGCAGGCAGTGATAAAATAGCAAATTCCAAGTTGAAGGAAAAAGGAAAAGAGGACAACAGAGTAAAGAGTGAACAGAACAACGGCACTGCATTTATGCTAAAGGGGTTTCTTTCTTCGACCCAATGCTATGTGTGCGGGAAGGTCTTGAAAACTTCGAGCATAGTGAAAGTAACTCAGCACATAAACAATTGTCTTGATATGCAACAAGAGGTTGGTGCGGAGCCAGAATCGGATTTATCACAGCAAAAAGGAAAACAGGAACAATGTGTTGGTAAAAAGGGGTTGATCGAGTTAGAAATGGAGGATTACGACTTTGTTAGAGATAACAGCGAGTCTGATTCGAGTGAAACTGAGAAATCGATGAATGCGGATATTTTAGATATAGAAAAGACACCCGTTGGAGTTGAATCGGTAGGCGAAATGGTAGGAGGCAATATAAAAAGCGAAAGCAGTTGCACAGAGACACCAGGTTGTGAGACCGAGTCAGACTGGCAGGTGTCGGAGGTCAAGCCGAGCAGACAGAGTTCCGGGCAGTATAAAAGCAAAGTGATAGAAAATAGTTTTCAAAAAATGTGCAGCATTGTGAACATTTCTAGTAGCGATATTGAAAGCAATGTATGTGCTGAAGATCTAGAGATTGGAATAGAGCGTAAGGGCGAGAATACAGAGGGAAGACGCTGTGCCAAGTCCGAAAAAAAGCATTCAGTCGATAGATGCGAGGGCGATGAAGCGGGTCATGATGGGGTTGTTTATGTTAAGGAAGAAGTCGAGTGTGGTGGTTCATATAGTGGTTTGGCAGAGACGGCCAAAGGTTTGGATTCTTTGATTAAAGAAGAGGTGATTGAACTGAGCCAAGAAGATATTTTTAGTAGCTCAGTCAAAAAAGAGTTTGGGAATAGAGAAGCTAACAATAAACAAAGTATGTTATATAAAGATATAAAGAGTCCAGCTTTAGGCAGTCTGAAATTGGTTCCAAAAAGGCAGGTAGTAATACCTGAAACTCGCCAGGAAAGTAGGAAGCGAGATATGGCGTTTGAGGCTACTAGAGACGAATTGAAGCTTCCAAAGTCCCAAGGGGATGACGAGCGGGTAGCCAGTAAAAGAAAAATCGAGGTGCAGCCAGGATTAGGCCAAGGCCAATATCAAAATGAAGCGTTTAAATGTGATAAGGATGGTATGGATGAAAGCGGGGAGACCTTGAGTAGTAAGAGAAAGAGACTTTATTCCGGAGAATTTGAGCGTAAAGCTCAAGTAGATGCCAAAACCTATGATGCGGGTTTCGAGAGAGTGCGTTTAATAAGAAAAGTTGGCAAGGTGGAGCAGAAGAATTGGTTTACCGATGAGGCGGATATGGGATTAGAAATGCTGCAAAGAGAGCTGAATAAGGCATTTTGTTGGTATAAGAGTGAGATACTAAACAGCGATAGGAATCAAGGTCAAATAGCTGATGCAAGTGATATTTTGGTAAGCCAGGATACGACTAAAGTCAAGTCAAATCTAGAGGGCGTGCCTGGGACTGAACTTGATGGGATTTCAAAGCCGGGACAAAGAAAGAGAAAGCCAAGAGCGTTTAAAAAGTGTCCAAGCTACAAACTCTTGCCAGGAACGCAGTTTTCTGTTGATGCTTTTAGCTATGGAAAGATACCGGGAGTGACAGGGTATTTTTTAACGCATTACCACTCGGACCACTATGGGGGACTGACATCGAGTTTTGACAGCGGCATGATATACTGCTCGCGAATAACAGGGAATCTTGTAATTAGGCATTTGAGGGTGAACCCAAAGTATGTGTGTAGGCTTCCTTTAAACTGGCCAATATTGATTGAAAACACGGTGGTGACATTGCTCGAGGCCAACCACTGTCCAGGATCAGCAATGATATTGTTTGATACATTGGGGAGCAGCGGTGGTATTCCCAGGGAAAGGAGTCTGCATACAGGGGATTTCCGGGCAAATCCAAACCAGATAAAGCTGGTTAAAAAAGCTATTAGCGTGTGCAACGACATTGACATGAAAAGTCTGTCCAGTTTTGCATCCTCGGAGAATAGCAACAAAGTAAATTTGGGGAAAACAAAAGTTGGTTGTGCAAGTAGTGAAAGTGGAACAGGCGGAGGAGGGCCTGGCGAACGTAATAAGGATAGCGAAGAAGCGGGGCCGAGAAGCAAAATGGTTTTTGGGTTTTACCCGCTAAAAAAGCTGTGCGAGTTGGATAGCAAGTATAGCGAGGTTGACGAGAAAGAAGACATGGATGGTGGGATTGCGGGGACTCCGGACATGAACAAGGAGATGCCTCCAACAATGCACCAAATAAACAGATTGTACTTGGACACAACGTACATGGATGCAAAGTATGCATTCCCAGCGCAGCAGGAAGTGATCGATGCAGTGGTGAGTTTGTGCAAGGCAATAAATAAGGATCCCAACGAGAGGCTGCTGCATGTACAAGCGTCAAAGATAGCGTTGCCAGCAAAGACAGAGGTGAAGTCGGCGTATATGGAAGAGTACGAAAAGGAGCAGGTAGGAAAGAATATGGTTCCCCATGTAGCGTACACTGACCCGTTGACAAAGTGGTTTGCAGCAAAGGCAACAGTGGGCGGTGAGAGCCGGATTAGTCGCGCTAAAAAAATTGTCAAGAGACCGCTTTTTGTCGTTGGGACGTATTTGATTGGAAAGGAGAGGTTATTTATTGGTAAGATAGTTTATTTGGGGATTTGTTTTCTTCTTGAATTATTTTTCAACCCAGTTTAGTTTTAACCATTAATAGAGTTTAACGATTAAACTGATGCGTTTGTGTGTGCGTGTGTGTGTGTGTGTGGATAATTTAATAGAGATAGCGAAATCGTTGGGAACAAAGATACTGGTTGATTCGAAAAAAAGGATAACGTTGGAGTTGTTAGGTGACGAATCGTTGGTGCCTTTGTTGACGGAACACGCTCATGAGGCACAGGTGCATGTAGTTTCGTTGAACGTGGTGAAAAAGGCGTTGATGGAGGAGTATTTGGAAAAGCACTCGGAGCACTTTGATTCGTTGGTAGCGTTTAGGCCAACGGGGTGGACGTTCCAAAGCAGTATGGGACATCCAAAATATGTAGCGAACCCAACGGCACCAAGAGGAAGCGAAAGAAATGATAAAAGTGGTGGTGGTGATAGTGGTGGCGGCGGTGGTGAGGGGGCAAGCAGAGACTTCCAAGCTTTTAAGGTGCGCATGGACATTCCTGCGGTAAATGAGCAGGACCGGATACACGAGTATATGCAAACGGTGATTAAAACAGGAACAAGATCGCCAAAGATAATGAGTTATGAGATGGGAACGAGGTGTGTGCCGCCATTAGCGCAGGTAGAGTTTACAAGGCAGAGTATTAAGCCGTTTGGGTCAAGTGAGAGAATAACGATATTTCCGGTTCCATATAGCGAGCATAGTTCGTTCAGGGAGTTGGCGGCGTTTGTGTGTAGTTTGAGTGTGGTTAGTGTTGTTCCAACGGTGAATGTTCATGATTCAGAGATGTACCGGGGCATGATGGGGATTATTGGGTTGTGGGAGGTGGCAAAGAACTCGGTTGAGGCTATTCGGGTTGATGCGGCTAGGTATGGCGGGATTGGGGCTGGAGTTGGGGCAAAGTCAGGGTGTGGCGGTTTGGGCGGTGTGTGCAGTAGTGGTTGCGGCGATTGTGCAGTTGGTGGTAACCAAAACATAAATATTTTGTTTCCTGAAAGAGCCGTGCTTTCAATACCCACCAGATCACAAGGTTCATACTGGTAGTTGTGGTTATTAACAGGGATGGTTTTGTTTTTTTTTTTTAGTGTTTGTTCTTAGTGTTTTATTTGTTATTTTTGCCAAGATTTCAAATGCACAGAAAAATGATGAGTATACCCAAAAATAAAATAAAATAAAGCCAGATAAACAAATGAACAAATGAAGGGTAGTAATAGACAAGTTGGACGGGATCGAGAGAAAGAAAGAAAAAAAGAAGAAAGAAAAAAGACAATACTATTTATCGTTTAGAAGGGCAAGTACAAGTATTGTTCATGATTTCACGAGTTTCAATGGATCCAAAGGCGTTATAGACACCGTATTGCCCAGATGTTTTAGAAGCTAGTTTAGGAGACGTAAGTTGGGTGGAACTGGATACGGGGTTTAAGTTGAAGACACAGCAATCCCAGTTTCTAATAGCGAGTTCACAGCATTTGAGTCTAGCGACTTTAGAGTTAGCACCAATACCAACAGCCAAGACGACGTTTTCGTGAATTGTTAGAGTGCAGACGTAATGAGTTTTGTACATTTCCATCACATCAACCAGTTTGTTCTTGGTGTTGTATGGTCTCAAGGGCACACGTTGCTGTTTTTGATGGGTATTATTATTAGTGGGTGGCTTGTTTGTGTCAAACTGGTGTTCCTGTTCAAGCATAACCATATCTGTCACAAGCTTTCCAAGATCAACGTCATTCAACGCCTCGCTAAATGCAAAAGTTGTAAACCGGTAAGACGTACAGCCTTTGCCCTGAACCAACAGAACCATGTGGATAATCGGATTCAATGTGATTTGGTGCGGTCCAATAAACCGGTTGATAAATGGCAGCACCAGTTTGTTATACACAATCTCAACAGCATCAATGCTAAACCCGCTATCGACATACACCGCGCCCAACAACGACTCTGTCAAATCTCCCATAATCTTTGGTGCTTTTGACAGCCGCCACGACTCGGGCGGCAAATTAAGCCACTCTGGCACCTCCGCCTGTTGACCAATACTTTTCAAGCTGTCCGTATCAGAACCAAAGCTTGAGCTTGAGCTTGAGCTTGGGTTGTCCTTATTACACAACCCCGTTACATCCATACCCAGATCTAAACCGTCACAGTCACCGCTACCAGTACTGAAACTGGTACCTCTGTGTGCTGTGCTTTCTCGGTACAGCCGAGCTATGTTCTCAATGCTAGAGTGGTAAGTACTCAGCTCATTGCTCAGAATGTCGTTTTCAAACTCCAAAAACGCCACAAGTTTGTGGCGTTGAGCAATCAGGCCTAAAACGTCGTTGCTCACAGCCACATGCTTGACAAGCGTAATTTGGTGGGGCGATAGTGGGACTGGGTACCGAATCTCGTCAAAGTAATACTTGGTGGTTAGAAACGCTACCACCGTGTCGCCAAGAAACTCAAGTCTTTGGTACGATGGTGTCTTTGCGTTGCTTACCGATGCGTGCGTTGTTGCTTCAAGAACCAGCATTGGATCTTTGAACTTATAGCCCAGGATATCTTCAATATGGCTGACTTTTGCCTTTGCATACTCAGAGATGCCAGGTTCGTAGCCATCAACACTGACACCGCAATCGTTACCACTAGCATTTGCCTCGCTCAGCACGTTGTTGTTGACTGACCTGTTTTGTCTCTGTTTCCTCAAACGTGCATTTTCCTTATACGAAGCACCCATATCAGCCCAACAGTTCCACCCAGCTTTCACTAGGCCAAAAGCACGACCAACGGTGAATGCAGCATGTTCCAGTCCAAAGCGATAAGCAGCGCCCAAAACCGACTCGATCAGATCGGCCTGCTGCTTGAGTGAAAACTTGGCAAAATTAGGTCGTCTTTTCTTTAGCATGTAGTGCTGTGTGTGCAGTGGGCTGGGCTTCTTGAACAGCTTGTCTACTGCTGGCTGGTAGTTTTTGAAGAAAAAGTATAATGGTTTTGGACGCGCAATTATGGCAACTGACTTTAACTCTGCCAAGGAAATCACAAGCTTATCGTCGTCAGAACACATTCCGTCATCCAAGTCAGAGTCAGACCCTGAATCAAGCGCATACGTCAAATCGCTACACTCGCCATTGTTTGCTCCCTTCAGTCCAGACCCATCACTGTTGGAATTACTATTGATGCTATCGTTGTGGCGAGTGTCGAGTGTTGGTAGACTGCAGTTCTTCCTGTTGTAATTGTCCCAGTACCTTTTACCACCAAAATCAAGAGTATCTTGGTCTAGCAGGTTGGTCGACTGGTCGTCAATGTCCATTGCGTAATCGTTATTTTGGCTGTTGACTTGGGTTGTTGAGTTTGAGTTCAAGTTTGAGTTTGAGTTTGAATTTGAGTTTGAGTTTGAATTTGAGTTTGAATGGCCGTTTTGGCTATTTTGATAGTGTTGTGTACTCGTGTGTTTTGCTTTAGCTCCAATATTAGAGTATCTGACGAGTTCAGTTAAAGAAATTTCATTTGAAAGATCGTCTGAAGAATCATCGTCACTGCTGTTTTGGAAAGAGTTGGCAAACTCCAGCAGAGCTTTAGAGTTGCCAAAGTTGTTATGAATTACGACTTTGTTCCTGCCAGGCCTTTGTTCAGCAATCAACGAGTAGGGCGGCTCAACAAAATCAAATAAAGACACTGGGTCTGGCTTGGCTTTTGTTATGGATTTAAGGTCCAGTGCTGACAACAGATTGTTTTTTGCGAGCTTACAGCCCTTGGCTTGTACCGTTGACTCGTTGGGGTTTCTGGTACCGTTGCTGGTACTGTTGCTGGTGCCGTTGTTGGAATTGATGGGTTTTGGTGCTACGCCGAGTTGGTTACAGACATTATAATTTTGTTCGTAGATTTTGAATTCTTGTTCAACACAGTTACAGGTATTGTTGGTGTACTCGGATTTGAACATGTGTTTGTTTTGGGCCTTGAACTTTTGAAAGTTTGCTGGGCACCCGCGCATGTAATTCCAGGGCTGAGAATCAAACGGAATGGTTCTGACTAGCGGGTAATGAGCTCTTTTCCAGCCTGGACCTGGCGGAAACCAGGATTTCTTCTCCAACTTCAAGGGGTACACTGCATGGTACAGCCCACTAGCCCTACACAGCTTTGCCAGTGTCATGTTGCTTACCAACAAACTGATGTACGACGTCAGAATTCCTTCGTGTGATGATAGCGGCACTAAACCAGCATACAGCTGCGTTGCCATCAGCAGCCTTAACACAGAGTCTCCAAGAATCTCCAGTCTTTGGTAGTTTATGTCATCACTCGAAATACTCGATGTTAATGATGCCCTCAGCAGCCACCCAGGCGTCAGGTTTATCTGGCTGAAATTGTTGACTACCTTTGTTTTCAGACTACTCTTCATCAGGGCCTCGTGTCTTGAATCCTTCAACGACCCCTCCATACTACCCACTAAAAACCTTGTGCTGGTTGGAACATTGGACTCTTGCCCATCCCCACTAAACGTTGTTCCACTTCCACCTCCACCACTGCCACTGCCACTACCACTACCACTGCCATCAGCCCCACCAACATCGTCATCAAGACAAAGATGCGAGTAAAGCTCGTTTAGCCGTTCAAAACTAGACTTTTTCTTCACACCAGGCTGTATGTCTAGCTCAGAGTCCAACACACTCCGTGTAAAGTCCTCGCCAGAATTGTTATTTCCAGAACAGCTATTTAAATGGATGTTGTTGTTGTGCCAAGACTCAACTGGGTTGTCGCCATACCTGGTTGAGTTTGGATGGATTGGCAGCTTGAGCGAATTGGTCAAATCGTGGTGTGTCAATAGCACATTTAGCCTGTGTAAAAGTGATGGCAAAACGGCCAGCTGGAAAATTTGACTCAACGACCAGGGCAGAACCTGAGTCATCATGGGGACTGAGATTATTGACTTGAGGTACTTTGCAGCCGTACTAAACTTTTTCGCTTCCAGCTTCAACAATACATCCATCAGACCCTTTACGCAGTCAGAATTATCAACTCCCGCAAAGTTCAACATTTCCTTCTTCATGCTTTTGCTCTGGTTCAACTTTGCATCTGCACTTTCAATCTCATTGGCAAACTTTGAATAGTCAACAGTGGCTTCAACATAGTTGTAATTCACCAGGTTAGCAAGTGGAATTGCTAGCCTGTTTGTAAATATAAGTGGATGTTCTGCTAACAAATGGTACGGCAAGTCTCTATATATCAACGACGAGTAGCTCAAGTAATCCAGTAATCTTATTTCCTTTGCATGTTCACCTATGCTATTCACAAGCAGACTGCTTCCATGCATGGCTTCTTGGTTGTATTGGGCTGTTGTTCCCCAGCAATGGTTGCTACTCTCGCCTGATTCGCCTGATTCGCCTGATTCGCCTGTTTTTTCCTGCTCCATACCTTTACCTTCTTGACTGTCATAGTTTTTAAATGTTGCGCCAGTGTTGAGTTTATCCACTTGGTCTTGTCTTTTTTTGGCAATAACGTCTCTGATGGTAATGGCAATATCAAGAACCGTGTTTTCCACAGTGTGTCCATGCAGAATTTGGCTGAATGTGTGGATAGAAAATCCGTCGATTTCCGACAACAAAACGCGACTCTTCAGCAGCTCCTCCCACTCATCAGCCGGGTAATTCGACAGCCTATCGGGGCTCTCATTCAGTTTCACCATCAAGTCCCAATCAACGTCTTCAACACTTATTAGCGGCAGCCGATTGCTGTCACTTAGAAACTCTTCTAGTTTTGCATTCACGTTTTGCGGGTCTGTTGATGCCGCCACAAACGCGTCCATTTGCCTGTTTTGGAATATCTTTGACGTCATTTGCAAAAAATGTGCCATTGGCATGCCAAACGAGTATGCTGCTGCGTTTGGTGAGTACCTCACTTCTGAATTGGTCAGAATCGAAAATATTGCACTAGTGAATACCACCGTGGTCTCCCACTGCAGCCTGCTTAGAACCAGCATGTTGTCCAGCTCGTCCCAATTGCCTCTTACACGCTCCTCATCCGCAACATTGAGTGTGCCTTCACTCACCATTTGCTGCAAACCGTCGTAAATTTGTGCGGACCTTGACGGTAGCGGGTCAAACCTATAAAACACCGGAGTTGAGTCCAGGTTGATGTACAACGGGACCAGGATGTTTGGGGGCAGTGGCTTACGGAAAAACACCAACATCTGCATACCCTCTGCCCCAGCCAACCCATCGCCAGATTCTAACTCTATTCCGCACTGGCTAGCTGGCTCCCGAGATTCGTTTTCATTAAGACTGCTGCTGCTGCTTGCAGGCTGACTCTTTTTAATTGGGTAGTTTAGATCAACCACATACGAATAAACAGCAATAAACGGCCCATCGCCCTCCTCAAACAGTGACTTGGCGTCTTTATGCTCCAGGCGAGGAACCTGCCACTGCGAAGCTTCGCTTACCAAGTAAGATACCGAATCTCCATCCACTTTGGAAATCGGTCTAAACTCGCGTCTGTGGCTCGGCTTGCTCTCTTCGTCGGCGCTGCCAATTTGGCTGTCACTGAGCCCATGTTTCCGTAGATTGATGCTTGGAGCAGCATCTGCAACCATTGGCTGGCCACCCTCAGCCCCATCACCGTCAAGGGCCTCATCGTCGCTAAACTCGCCCTCCAAAAGTCCCCTGTCTGCCGAATTGGAGCCAGTTGCAGCCACCCTGGGCTTTTCCTTTGGCGTATAATCTAATGGGTTAAACACGCGTTCAATGTTTCTGCATTGGAGAATATTCTGCAGCTCTTCAAAAGCATTGCTCAGAATGCTTCCTGTAGCCGTCTGGGACTCGGGCAACTTCTTGACCTCAATAGACAGCAGGTGGTCGTTCAGAGCTCCAAAGTGGTACAGGACTATCATTCCATAGAACTGCGCCAACTTCTTTGCCAGTTTCAGCGGCCTTGTCCACGGCCCAACCACCGACCGAACTGGCGAGTTTGTTGGTAAAGTCATCATTGTCCGGTGCAAATCACCTGTCATGCTCTCGCTCTCGTACTTGATTATTGGCTTGTAGTAGATGTCCTGCGGCAGCGTTTGTATGTAGTTGTTTATCGATGAGCTTGACGCCTGTACCGACAGCTGAGCTCCTGTTTGCGGGATTCTGTAATATGTGGCCGCGGCTTCTGGACTTAGTGCCAAGTGTTTCAGGTTTTTTGAAAAGTCTACCAGTAATTTTTTGACATTATCCTCCAGCTCAACATCCGCCTCATAGCGCAATTCCCCGTCCTCTAGTTCTGCCTGCTCAGTTCCCCCCTCGTATTTGTTGATCTGCACTGACAGCTTGCCTACAACCAGGTCGTCCCCTTTCGTTTCCTCGTCCTGGCTTCGTTTCTCAATTGGCGTCATGCACCACTCTTTCAGCGCTTCCTCCATCGACATCATGTTCGCGTAGTGCTCTTTGGTTCTGTGGCTGGATCGGTCAATATTGCCCCGATTCTTCACCACAATTTCCCCATCCGCATTTTCCGTAAAGCTCAGCCCGTTCCCCCGCGAATCAATAATCAGCTCCTCCCTTGGAACCATCATCACGTACTCCGAATCTGACTGTCTTGCCCTCCCCCTCGCCTGCACAAAGCTAATCAGTGTCAACGCCGGATCAAACCGCACCACCACATTGCACCTTGTAATGTCCAGCCCCTCTTCAGCCACCGATGTTGCAATCAAAAGGTTTAGCTCTCCCTGCCGAAACTTGCTCAACACCTTTGCTTGGCTGCTTTGCGTTGCCTTCATTCGGTTTGTGTTCGAATAAATCAGCGCCCTCAGTAACGTCTTATGCGTGTCAGATCCGATCCCCATAAACGGCTCACAATTAATAAACTTAAACTCCGACAGGCTCTGGATCAGCTCCGCTAGCAAGTACGCTGTTACTCTTCGGTTAACAAATATAATCCCACTCAGCGCACTCCCATTCTCTGTAACCGCCGATAATCCCCCTTCGTTTTCCACTCTGAATTTTGTCAAGTACTCTAGCAACGTGTTGACCTTCGATGTCAGCTCATCTCTCACCTCACCCCACCTTATTGTCTCATCCTTCTTACCCTCCTCCATTCCATAGTACATTTCTCTGGCGTCTACATCAAATCCAAAGTTTGCTAGGCTGTTTGCTATGTTTATCTTCGAATCTAGTATACTGTTCCCTACTTTCTTGTTCTTGTGCTCCCAAACGTCCAGCCCCCTGATTATACTTATCGCGTTTAAATACGCCTCCTTGTTCTCCCTAATTGTCGGCTCAACTATCGACACGTTTTCTTCATACCCCAACGTCTTCTTTACGTATCCAAATTCATTTCTGTCATCCGCCATCGTGCCTAAATTGTCCATTCGCTCAGCTGTGTCCAGCAACTTCCTCCAGTATACCCCCAACGCTACCAACAAACAGTTCCCTATAAACACCCCAAGCTCATTCGCCGCATACTCAATGTTGCTTTCAAAGCTCTTGTAATCTTTTAGCACCTTCAGCTCTCTAACCACTCTCTCCCCTATCCATTCCCCCTTTCTCTTGCTTCCAATCATGTAGTCTAGCGTCAAGTAGTTTACTTTATTTGCAAACCCTGACATCGAGTTCTTTAAATCCGCCCCATGCAATTCCGACGCCAACACCTGCTCAATCCGATTAATCGAGTTCTTTATACACTCACTTGCGTTTGCTGTTGACGCTGTCATTCCAAATATCCTAGGTCTCTTCTCCTCCTCTGTCAAATCATAAAACTCCCGCATAATCAAATTGTACGGTGACCCCTTGCGACTATGATGACACTCGTCAAAAATTATCAGCTCAACTCGCTCCAGGCCTATAAACCCATTTCTCAAACAATTCAGAAATAACTGACTTGTCATCACGTGCACATCCGCTTCTGCCCAGCACCCCTCCCACTCCTCCTTCTTAAAACCGCTTTGCCTTCCCCCTCCCACATACAGGTTCACTTTTAAATACGTAAGCTCTCTAATACCCACCCCTTGCTGCTCAACCAACACGGTGGTGTTGCATAAAAATATCACCACCTTGTTGCTTTCTACATACGGCCTATCCTCCGTCACATTTTCCCTCGGCTCTTTGTCCACCAAATACCGCTTGTACTTTACATACCTAATCAACATGCATGAAATCAGCGTTTTCCCTGCCCCCGTATCTAAAACAATTATAGAATTCCGATCCTTTGTTCTCTCAAATAACTCCTTCTGGTAGTCTCGCGGCACCAGATCTCCAAAAATATCTGTGTTTTCCAGGTACCCCTCTCCATTAACATTTAATGAAACCCCTGAATCTATCTGCTTCTCCATCCCTTTTTCGTCGTCCATCTCTGACTCTTCTACTTGCTCGCTTTCCATTCCTTCTCCTATTTCTTGGTCTTCGAGTACCTGCGCCTCTTGCTGAGTGTAATTCTCCTCTGAAAGTCCAAACCCATTGTTATCCATATACTCTTTAATGTACTTTTGATTGTCCATACTCTTGTGTTTACTTTTCTTTTCTTTTTCTGTTTCCCTCCCTCTTGTGCCTTTGCTGTTTGTGACCTTTTTTTTTTGTCTTTTACGACCACAATCCTGATTCTTTGTGTCTTTTTGTGAATGTATATGTATCTGTACCTGTGCCTGTATCTGTACCTGTGTCAATTCTGTAATATCTTTCAATAGAATTTCCACTTGCAAAGTCGGACCTTATTATTCCACCTCTAGAACTTTTGCTCTTATCTCTATCTGATTCCTTATAAATCTACCTTCACTACTTTTTGGGAGGGTGGAGGGTATTGCCTATCAATCTCAACAAACTCGGACCGCGTTCAATAGATACTTTTGTTCTACCCAGCTCTTTATATTGGCTTTTTTTGTGTCAAGTAAATACCAAACGACCCTCTACTATTTCCCTTCCTTCTTTTCCTTTTTTTATTTTCCTTTTTCCATTTTCACATTATTTTACGCTGTTTAATTTTCTCCAAGTGTTTTTCCTTCTTCTTGGTTTGTTAAACCAACCCATTATTCTTTTTGTAAAATCAGTTCAATAATCACCAAAGAAAACTAATAATCAATCCCCTTGACACCTTTTCAACAATAAAATCACAAAAAAAAAGGAAAAAAAAAATAATCCCCTCAATACCAACCGTTTTTGCTAGTTTAAACGTAAACATTGCTAATGTTTGAAATTCATTCAACCAATGGTACACCGAAATCTGTTTACGCTCTAAATCAATCGCTTGTACAACTATTTATCTAAAATAATTAAACTATAAGCAATCTTTGAATCATAAGGTGTTTTTTATTTTAACAACGAGTTTTTTTATTATCGAAACTTTGGCGTTGAGTTCTGAAATCGGAGATCTGGAAAACGCACTTTATTGGTCAACACACTTTATTGGCCAACTAAAAACAGCATTATCCATCTTGCATTGCTTAATCTTTCACTTTGTCTCTTTTCATAATATAAATTACCAATCCATCACTACTAAATAAAACATAACCGATCCTTTGCTTTATTAAAAGGCTCACACAAAAGGGTGATGACATTCCTGATTTAAACTCCACTATCCAAAAATAGTCGGCATAGCATTCAAAAATACGTTTCTAGATATCTCTTTTTCTGAAAATGCTTGGTAATTTCAAAGAACTTTTTTGCTTTATTTTTACCAATAATGAATTCTAAGACATTTATTCGGCAGATGACACCAAGTAAAATAAAATTGGAAAATAAGAGGCATGCTTGGAAAAATATAAAAAGAAAAGTAGATCGCTGGAAGTAGAATAGAAATGGAAAAAAATTAGGCAAGGTAGTTGTATTGGTCAGAAGTTCCTGCTGCGCGCTCAATAAACTCTTTTTCGATCAATGAGCCAATTGCCTTTTTGATGTCAGGAATTGTGGGTTTAAACCTCGTTAAGAGTTGACTAATGGTCTCGTCAACAAGCAATGTGTGTTTTAAAGTTTTTCGGGTCTTCATAATACGAACAATTGCCGCCTGGATAAGTAAGTGTCTATCGCCCAGAATTGCGCGGGTGGTTTCCAGCGACTCCTTCTTTTGCTCAGCCTTTAGCGGGATGTTCAGGTTGATTCTCAACCGCTTGCTTCTAAATCCCGTGTTTAACTGAAACAAAGAGTCGGGGGTAATAGGCAGATCAGCAGGCTTTGTTGTGTTAGGATCTAAAACATGAACCAACTTACACTTGATAAATGCGGATAGCGAAGTGTCAATCACGTGTGTTGGCAGCTGGGTCGACTCGGATATCATTTTATATGAAATTATGGGATCCTTAACAGTGTTGAAAAGTACCATGATGGCACACTGGAAGGCTGAAACAGAGAATATATATGTGAGCTTTTTAGGGTCAGTTTTGTTGGGCAGGGTTATTTTTACTTCCGCTTTGGAGTACTGCCATAACCACGTAAGCTTGCGTCCTTGATGCTTTTTGGAGTAGAAGCTAGTGTAGTCGTTTATCGTGTTGGCTAGACTTTGTGGAGGCGTAAACTTGGACGTAGCTGAAGCACTGGTCAGTGGCCATGCCGCAGTGTTCAAAACCTTTGCAGAAAAGTCAAACGATGTTTTTTGCTTTTCAGAATCTTTGAATGCGTTGTTCAACTCCTGGTTTATCTCCATGTCATTAAACATTCTGGCCAGTCTGTTTGTAAAGTCAAACCCACACACCTCCTTGAACTTGGATATTATGTTTTGCTCAGCATCATAAGAAGCTGATTGCTCATTCACAAGACGCCGAGACAAACTACGTCTATAAAATCCTTGGAATGCATCACGATCTTCCAAGTATTTCAAAACGGTAATCTATTGATTATAAAAATCACACCACCAAACCAAAATGTTAATCATCAACCATCAACCATCAACCATCAACCATCAATTATACTTACAACTTGTACCAGCTTAAGTTCTAGCTGAGTTTCATCCGACAGCTTTGATCCCTTTTTCAGCAAAAAGTCGCAGTATCTAGTGAGAAGTTCTGGGGACTTCGCCCCTGCTCCATTAGTAGCAGAGTTGTAGTTAATAAAATCACTGCATGCTTGATCTAGCGCTGTTACAAGCCCCGGATCCTGAAGAAATGTGGTTTTGCAAATGCCTGCAAATTTTTCATACACTCCAACCAACGTATCAATGTAAGCTGTAGCATCAACCGCTCCATCCTTCTCGGCTGGAAGCTGCCCAACTTCTGCAAGCCCTTTAGCCTTCACAAAATCAAAGAATCTCGTTTTAACCGTATCCAAACCATTTGGAATTCTTGTGAGCAACTTGTACATTATGTGCAATTCTTCGTATTGCTGGTTTTCTAACAATATCAGAAACTCGTCATTAAACTTTTCCAGTTGGTCTGTGATGTACGAAACCTCCACTACGTTAATCATCTATATTACATTACCACAAAAGAGCATCATCCACCATCCATAGTTATTATTACTTGTACGATTACTGTTACTATTTTTATTTGTTGATTTTTATAACTGATTCGTGTATGGGAGGTAATTTACGGATTACTTACAGGCTGGAATGAGCTGACATGCATCAATTGCTTGGTCCTTACTTCCTCGGTTTCTAGCCTGTACTGTGCCTATTTTGAGGTCAATTATATATTTATATTTAGATCTAAGCACAGATCGATCAAGCAGCCATTCTCAACATTATGATTTGGTTTTAAAATGGTGTCCAACCTTATGCATATACTCAACAATGCTATGCCCAGCAATGTACGATCTGCTTTCGTTGTTATAATACTCTCTCGTTGCTATCAATATGGGCTCTTCAAAGTATGCTCTGTAAGTCACCAGTTTCAGCTCGTTGATTTCACGAGCATCGTATCCGAGTGCGACTATCATAATACAACACGCCATGTTAGGTACAATTACAGTCAACATGTAGTCGCACACCTAATACACTTGTTTATTTATGCCTACTCTCGCATTTTTATTCTGATTATACTCACCACACGAATCGGAGAACACCTTGATCGGCTCAATGTCAATAATCTCTTCATTTCTAAGCAACTCGAATTGCTTCAGGATTGCAGCTACTACTCTTGATTGTGCTCCTTTAAACAGTATGTCTCCCCATGTAAAAAGCATAAGCTAGATCGCACAATTTAATTTCAAATATGCAATTTATTAAAAATAATGCATTTGCAAAGCAATACAATAACAGAATGCATTCGACTCAACAGCGCTGCGTCAAGCCAAAAACAAGCTTAAACTATGAATCATGCCTTTCTTACACTATAAATATCCTTAGCTCGACGCCCTTCGTCTACTTCTCGCTTCACCCAATGGCGATTCAAGTATGACAATATCTGCTTCAAAATGTTTGCTGCAAGCGTATATTGGTTCCACTCCTTTGCATACACCTTTATTAGCTGTGGACCCTCGTGCAATTTGATGTCCTATTCCACAAAATATTAGCCATTGTTACTGCCATTATTGTTTTTATTGCTTACTCTACTGATAATACCAAATCCAACACTTCATTTCGCTTTAATTCTTTGTTCTTTCTTGATTTAAAATGTTGGAAACATACCTCTAATAATTTGGTGTTGTATAGCTTTATCTCCTCGTAGAATTTAATATACAGCTGGCTCCCTAATATATGAGCTCCTATTGTTTTTCATTAGCAAAATTAATAAGTATAGTCTTCCCATTTTCTCTTATCTCCAATTTCAATACTTTTTTCGGGTTTTAAAAATGGCTTAGTAATTCACCTAAAAAGTAAAAAATTGATAATTAACGCCCATCCCCCCTTCCTAACCTCTATGTCCATCGTGTAATATCGTGGCTCCTGAAATTGAATTGTTTGAACATGTACAGTAGTTGTAAGCAGCCCTATTTGATTGTTGTTGTTATTGCTGTTACTGTAAACCCCATCTGATTTCTGTTATTATTATCGCTACTATTCTGTTAAAACTAAGTGTTTGCTAAATATACATTTGTTTGGGAAATCTACAAAAGAATGGCCATTTTATGGCACAATCTGTTCCTGTTACAACTCTTCTTTTGGGGGTTTGTTGACTTACGTGTACAGATTCATATATCTTTCATAAGACAGGCCTTCGGATAAACTGATTAAAATTTGATCAATTCCTCCTTTCAAAAAGTTCCAGGTTCCCTCCAAATCATCAGCGGCTGGCAACACTGCTTTGTTTGTAGCTTCGCTCATGTTGATATTATCCGTATACTTTTTTGTAAAAAAAAATGTCTAGTTATTCAGATTGATTTATATTTAATCGCCTATTCTTCACTTTTTGTTGACTGAAACGATGTTAATAATGAAAAGGATTAAAAAGCGAATCTGTTCGACTTTCAAAACAACCTCCAAAATATCATTTCAGTTTTTCTAAATATATCCGCAGCTATATTATTTTGTTTAATTATAACAGTTCATCTATCCAGACAAATTTCTGACTTTGATTTGTGTTTAGTTACTTGTAAATTCTGGACCACAATCAAGCCAGGCCATTGGATATAAACTGTTTTTTAAACATTTGAACCGTGAAACCAAACAATTAGTTTAACCACTCCAATTACTGCGCCAAAGTAATGTTTTGAATTCGAACTCGAAATTGAGCTTTAGGGCATAGAGAACATAAAGTTAATTATAACTGAAATATAGATGTTTTTTATTGATATTAAGATATTGTGTTGATTCTGTTGCTTACAAACCACCCAAGTAAATACATACTAAGACAGATTACTGTAACATGGATTTTTTTACCATTGCTCCACCTCCATATATTATGTTTATTACAAATTTGCTTTAAGCAAACTTGTAGCACTGATAAATTACGCTGTCCGTAGTTAAATCGTAATGCCACTATGATAAATACAATAAATAATCCGACTATCTCAATACAAACCCCCCCCCCCCCC
>LUVW01000003.1:106219-117445 GCA_001661515.1 Capniomyces stellatus
ACAAACCCCCCCCCCCCCGACTACCTCAAACCCAAAGCCGCGCCTAACTGCGATGTCTGAGAACCACGTATCTATTGAAGGAATGAAAAAACATGGTGTAGTTATGGAGTATATAGCTATATGCTAAAAGCCATGCTCTGCTTTAAAGATACAGATTGGTAGATGCTGCAGAGACCAAATGCACTTGACATGTATATTGACCAGTAAAAACAGCCATGTTAACCTCGAACTTGCATTTTTTATGTATCTAGTGCGTTCAATTGTCCTGATATAAACTAATTATTTTATGTTCTTTTATGTTCGAGTCTTTTGTAGCCATCAAACGTACTTGGCCAACTACTTTTGTTTTTTAGCTGGATTCTATGTTGCCTAGTATATTATTTTTTTTCTCGACTACAGGTGCAAGAAAACGTATGCATATAACTCTAGCTATGACTTCATTGATACGTTTTACCTGCTATTAAGTCTCTAATGTCGTTTTTTTTTATTTTTTATTATGGGTTCAATAATTTTTATTTTTTATTTTTATTATGGATTCAATAATACAATACTCAAAAATATTACAAAGCTAGTGGAACACTATCTAAAAAAAATGACTAATTCAAATACTATCCTACTCCATGTCATCCCTCTAGGGACACCGTACCTTGGCGGTGTTGGTTCAGTGCGTGTCGTTGTTGCAAACCTTGTCTTGTATACCATAAACATCTGCAAAAGGCCTTGTCCAATAAAACAAAACGTGCATTTTAACTTTAAAAGGCATGAATTATCTGGACTAAGATTGTTAGTGTAAAATCCAAATTTATTGAACGTTACTAAAATTTAAGTTAAAATGTTTCAATAAAAAATGAAAATAGAATAAAGTAAGCTATTTTAAGTGCAAATACTGGCATTCGCGACTTTGCGGAACTAAATTTCAGTATCGACTGCTTTGGTGTTTGCTCTGGTGAACACCATTTGAGTTAAACTCAAGTTTCTGCTATGGAACCCAGCCTCGCAGTACGCCAAATAATAATTCCATTTCCTGAGGAGAATATCGTCGTATACATAGTTGCAATCATCGTTGGCAACTTTGCCTTTAGGTATCAATGACACTGTCGAGCTTGATGACGCACTTGTGCTATCCAATTTGCTGACATCTGTAATCATGTTTGGGTTAACTGGAGCCAAACCTCTGATCTTGTCAAAGTTTTTGTTTAAATTTTCTCTCCACAACGAGAGCGTTTTGACATAATGAAGCGGAAAGTTACGCACCTCATTCAAAAACAACCTACCTCCAGCACCTTTGTACGAGCTTTCTACCAGCAATGAAATTGATGGGCAGTGGACGCCTGGGAATATATAATGTCTAATAAATTCATTGTGTTTTTTGTAGTCTTGATAACGCTCGTCATTTATTGTTGTTGATTGGACATACATAAACCCATGTTCCTTATTAAGAAGCTTGTCGCATTTTTCAAAGTAGAATTCCAAATTTCCTTCTCCTACATGCTCAATCATTTCCACTGAAACAATCTTATCAAAGATAAGTTTGCCATCATCCAGGTCTCTATAGTCACATAGCATAACACTTGCGTTTTTCTCAAGTCCATCTTTGGCTATTCTTTCTTCCGCTTTTGCTTTCTGTTCAGTGCTCAGGGTAATTCCAACAATTTTGCAACCTGTTTTTTTAACAGCCTGTTTTTTTAGAAAACAAATATTGTTAGAGTATCTATAATCGTCTTATTTTTTTTATTGCCAGTTGTTGCCTTATTTTTATTGCAGATAACAATGATCAAGTTCAATAATATGTTTTATACTAAGACCAATAATATATTTGATATCAAGTCAAATGCAATAGAACTTACGTATGTCATAAAGAATCCCCAGCCACAGCCTATTTCCAGCACCAGGTCGTCCTTTTTTATTTTTATCAAATCGATAATTATGTCCATTTTGTTCATTTGTGCCTCTTCAAGCGAATCACTAGGATTTTTCCATATAGCTGATGAATACGAATGGGTCTCATCCAGAAAAGAAGAAAAAAAGTCGTTTCCCAAGTCATAGTGAGCGCTGATATTGCTCTTAAACCCTCCATACGACTTCCATCTTAAAGTAAACAGGTTGTAAAAATAATAGGCCCATGAACTTTTCAGCATGTTCTCGATTTTACTTCTGTTTGCGATAAAAATCTAAATTTAATGAAATTGTTTCGATAGTTAGTGTACTCGTCAGCTAATCAAGTCCTTCAAACAAATAGCGAACATGTAGATTGGTGGTGTTATAGTGATTGATATAGTAAGACTGACGCACTTTAAAAACGTTCAAAAGATCAGATACTTCTATTTCCCCCAGCATATAAGACTCTGCGAACCCCTAATTTACAATACAATAATAGTGGCATTGGTTAATAATATATTGCTGAAGGTAGATAGTCGATGGTATATAGTAAATGGTCTACAAGTGATTGCTGCAATGCATATCAAGTACTTACCATTTCGGATCTCTTTGAAATCCTAGAGTAGAATGCAGGGTTTAACACTTTGATTTTGGTAACCAGATTTAGCAACTTGAAGTCTCCAAAATCTTTACTGTTACCATTATGATCGGTGAATATGATTACACCCTTTTCTATTCTGGAGAGAACCCCTAGAAACATGCTGTGTGCTATATAATATTATCACAACTTAAATATTAGTAATGGGAAGATATGAGTATAGGAAGCAAGGGTAGGGGGAGGGAGGTGTGTGAGTGATTGACACTACATTGAACAAGAATATAGCTAGATATATATATGAATATAAATATTGTTAAATGTATATATTTATATATGTGTCTGACTACGTACCAAAATCAACCATATTATCGGAATTTTTAGTTGCTGAGTTTAATATCAAAGTAAATTATACTTTATTCTGTCCACTTTTTTTAAAGATGTCGACGGCAGAATGTTGAGTGGTAGCTGATTATTATTGTTCTACTAAGGTCAGAGCAATGGATCCTGGACTGTTTAGGATCAACGACCAGCTACACGAGCGCGTATTTATATCTTACGCTGACGTAAATATATACAGCCTGACAAAGTAATTTGCAACATTGGTACTATTATTTTATCAATGCTGTTTATAAATCAAGTTTTATTATTTTTATATTTTCTTTGTAATAATAGAGCAAAACCAACCAATACAACTAGGCACTCACTGTACATCCAAATTCTTCTAAAAAATAAAATAGAAAAAATTAGAAATAGCAAAGTACATTATCTGCTACTTAGCTGCAATGGATCTATATCATTTCTACTTTTGCTCCCAGGTCTATTCAGGTTTATGTTCTGATAATAAATTCTAGAATTGTTTAAAGAGGACAAACCTTCTAGTCATTTGCTATATTTTCCACGTTTAGATTAACTAATTATTTTAGTTAATTGAGCATGGCTGATAAAACTAGTAATACAACTTTACGAGTGGTGTGGCATAAGTAAAAAAATGCTAAAAGGGTGTATTCCATTGTTTTGTACCTGTATTTGATTAACCATTTAGTAAAAAAGCAAAAACGAAGAATATAGAATACAGAATACAGAATACAGAATACAGAATACAATTTATCAAACCAGCTCTTTCTATCAATTTTGGATAAAACTGTTAAAAATAAGTGGGATTTCGATTGGAAAAAAAGATATGAACTGCTTTTTCTAGAACTAAACATACCAAATGCATAAAGATACTGGAGATTAGAAGTTGTATACATAACTGGGTTGGTGGTATGTCTTCCGATATGTGCAGCAAACTAATCAACTTTAGGCTTACTTGAGCTTTACTTTGGCCAAAAAGCTCTGTAAAATAGTCGGACAATCTTGCATAAAGCTGGATTTTACTGCTTCAAAATCAGTTAAAGCCAAAATTGATTTCAGGCCTTTTAATGGACACCACTTTAAATGTTAACAGATTTGGCTCGAAAAAAAAATTCTTGATCTGGGCTTGTAAGTAGATTTATCTGCTAAGTGTGACAATAAAAATACATCCCGATGAACTCCTGACTATATTTTCAAGCAAAAAACGTAGCAACAAAAAACTTGGACTTCCTTACAAGTACTCGTGCAGACCTCGTTTAGAAAATAAACAGGTGCATCCTTGTAAATCAATTGGCTTGGGTGCATTAGCAACAGGTTAATTCAACTAGCAAAGACCATCAATAATATACAAACATCGATTGCTGCGTATTATGTGCGTGCTCTGTATAGGCGACAATTATATGCAACAAGCTGTTACACAGAATACAAGAATATACCATAGCGTTAGCAGCAAATATGTAGTGTCACATATCCTCTCAAACAAAACTAGAATGTTTATAAACAGGAAAATTGGTTAAGATCTAGTTCAAAAAAAACCCCCCCCCCACTAGAGTTTGACTAAGATCTATAAACTAGTGGTTCGATTACAGCTTAGGGGAATGATATTATAACGCAATTACTTTTCTTTTTGAAAAAAATAAAACAAAAAGAAACACAAAACATACAAATGCATAGATAGTAACGTACATTTGAGTCGCTAGAGCAAAAATTGTAGTTGAGAAACTATGCTATAGGTTTAACAAAAGTTGGCAAGGCACTTAGTGGGCTATGGCCGTCCTATTTAAGTTAGCTAGGTCACTCAATACGAGTTACAACCACCTTTAGACCAAATACATCTGAATATAATTATGTATATAAAAAAAGCAATATGGTGTATTAAAATTACAATCGACTGGTTATAGGTGTTAGCCTGACAACTCGTGACTTTATTTTTGAACAGGAAACCTTGGTTTCAATCGAACCAAATAAACATCTTGTTATTCGCTATTGCTTCAACCCCTGTATTATCAGTTATACTAGTAAATATCACGCTGGCCTTGTGGTGTTCATTAAGACTTGATAAATCTATACAAGTATCTGGTATCAGGAAAATTTGAAAATATATCAGGAGTGTGTCTGTCTAGTATTTGGCATTGACCTGATATGACATTTCACGGTTATTTAAACATATCCAAGTTACAAACCACTTGTAAATGTAAGTATATATGGTGGTCTAGCCATTGTTTCTATCTTTTGTTATTGTTTTTTTTTGGAAAAAGTAAACAGATGTTAGCTCTGGTCGAGTTTAGGTTGGAATCTATATGGTGTATGTGAGGCAATATTGTACAAAGTGTACATTTTGAATTGGTAGTCTCTTTAATTCCCGCTTTGCTAATTTAATTTAGTTTTATGATGTTAAAGCCACTAAGCTACTCTTCAATTTGAAAAATAAACAATTACTGATGAATACCAGTTTACAATAAATAAACCTACTGATGCAATTACACAAGATTAAAAAAGAAAAATATTAATGGGCGAATAAAGCGGCTCTGAATATTTGGGGTTTACATAATTAATTTTAATAAAGGCGAAATAATATTTAGAAAGCCAATAATGTTGGGATAAAAACCCACGACGAGGTTAAGAGTACGCCATTATTGGTTTGAAAGGTATAATCACAACCAACCTAATTAATTAGAGCTTAAAAAGATCAAAAATTACAATTTCAAACAAAAAAAAAGAAAACTTGGGATAATAACCGAATGATTAGGACAAAAGACTTGATTTGGTTTAAAACAGATCTATTTATTCTTTTTTTGCTTTTCAATTTACACTTTATACTTTTTTTTACACAGTTTGCTTTCCTACCTATTGCTCTTTTTATGTATTGGGTGTAGAGAGAAAAGTGATTTTAGGTTTTCATGTAAACAATACTGAATGAATCCACTTCCAAGCCAGTTTTAGCTTATCAATACACCGACTATATACAATAACGCTAAATGCCAAACTGTATCTGTTTGTTATACATTGAGTAATCACAGGGCGTTAAAAGTATAGAAATTAAAGAACATAGGATCGCACGCGAGCATTCTAAACGCAGTTGGGCAACTCTTTAATAAAAATAAATTATTAAACTATATGACAGCTTAAAATAACAGAAGGTTTTTAGAGAAAGGATCCCACCAAGGATAATCGCACAATTGCCAAAGAACAGAAAGAATAGAAATAAACGAATTGAGAAAATTAATTGTAAGATTAAAACAACAAAAATGTTGGATTGGGCAGAACATATCGAGGAAGTCAAAAAGGGCAGCATTTCCAAATTTAAACAAGATTACACAAAAAAATGTTCGATTGTTGAAAATTGCAAGGGAAACCTACCACCTCCACTTACAGGAGGGACCTTGACTTACCTGGATGGAAAAGTATATTTATTTGGAGGGAAATTGGTTAATAAAAACGAGCTGCTGCAAAATATGTACGTTTATAACATTCAAGAGCGGGTTTGGGCGATAGTTGAGGAAACTAATAGATCAAGCGCAGACAAAGCCGACTACAGCACTATAAACATGAATGTGTATAAAGCAGCTTACGGGGCTAAAGCAACTGATCCCAAAGCAAACAAAAAGTCCAAAAGACCAAGGTTTTTTCATACAACTACGGCCTTTAGGCATTATCTGATAATATTTGGAGGAATTGGCTTGAGAACGTATATAACCAACACTGAGGGAAGCGAAACAGCAGCCTCAATAGCGAAAAAAAACGTGTTTAGCGGGACCATCAACACTACGCTTGATAAGCTAGCAGATGAGTTCAATACCGAAAAGAAGAAAAAGAAGAAAATAAAAACAATCAGGAGGGTATTGCTAGACGATGTAATTGTTTTTGACACTGTTGAGGGGCAGTGGATAAACCTGGAAGACGTTAAGGTGGAGAAACAGGAGCTGTCAGAAGAGTATTCAGAGTTGAACGTAAGCAGCAATATATTGGAGTCTATCATTGAAGGCGGCAAGACAAGGAATAAATCAGATGGAAATAAGCTTATAACTACGCTGGCTGAGGTCAAGTCCCCACAGCCTCGATATGCACATCTGGCGGCATTGGTACACAACAAGCAGCTGTTAATCGTTGGAGGGCAGGGTGCATCTGAAGAATACATAATGGAGTATAATGTATATGACTTTGAGAAACAGGCATGGATAGCTAGACGGACGTTTGGTGACGAGGTTGGGGCATACCGGTCAACGATGGTATCTTCACCTGATGGCGGGGCTTTGATATTTACCAATTACAACTTTAGAGAAGTGCGACAACAGCTGTTTGCTATTGGACAGGGACCTGAGTACAAGCTTACCGATATTGGGCTGGAGGCGAACAAACGTAGGCCGCCAGGATTTAGATTTCCTAGTGGACATATGGCAGACAAAAACACGCTGTTGGTGTCTGGAATATTGGTGAATAACGATGAAAAGAGTGTGTTTAGTTTATGGGCGTACAACTTGCAAAATAGAATGTGGTTTGAGCTGCTTTCTGACGCGGATGAGAGAAAGGGGAGCTGGAGCCAAGGCGTTGTTGCTGGTTCAATTCAACACTATGCTGTGTTTGGGGATTCGCAGCGCATTCTTGAAGAGGACTATAAAATCAGAAGAAACAACTACAACAATGTTATGGAGATAGACTTGGGGTCGGTTGGGCTGACTAGACAGAAGGTCAGTAGAGCAGATGTGGTTTTTGGAACGCTTGTGATGCCTGTTGATGCTGGAGTAGAATCAGGGTTTGATGAGTCCAAGTATCTGCAGTTTGCAATGGAAGACAGCGTTGACCAGCAAGAGTTTGCTCAAGAATTAGGTGCGTTGACCTTAACAATGCAGCAGTTCAACGACGTCTGGCTGGAAACTACCGATGGAAAGTGGATTCCTGTGAGCTCAACGCTGCTAAGCAAAAGGTGCCCAAAGATGTGCGAAAAATGGAACATAAACCCAGCACATGCAAAGGTACAGTCCGTTGGTCCAGATGGGTATAACTATGCGAATAGCCAAAGCATGGTTGATATTGGGCAAAACGGGTATAGCTTGTCAGTGAACACTCTAACACAGTTACAATCTCACTCCAGGTCTCACTCCAGGTCCCAGTCCAGGTCCCAATCACAGTCCAACCAGCCCAAAACCTCAAGAAGCTTAGCTCGTGTTTCAGTTCCTGAAAAGAGTGATGTAGTAAAAATACTTATCGAGTTTGTATATTCCGGTGTGCTGGACGTAGCTATGGATTTTTCCAACTTTCAATCCAGCCATATCGATTATGCTAGACGAACCATAACCGTGTTGAGCCGACTGCTAGCTTTGAGCCAGGAGTGGAAGTTTCCTGAGCTCACTGCGGCTGTTTCGATTTTGTTTTACCAACAAATCGACTTGAGGTCTGCTCTAATAGTCCTTGATGCAATTCGCCAGTCCAGGCTGCCTGAAATTGAGTCCTACTGTTTGACCGTTTTAAAAGAGTGTGGCGACTACTCTACTTGGAGAAATAGCTTTGTGTGGAACAGCATTTCTGAATCCACTCGCCATTTGGTTGAAAGCAAAATTGTTGAGCCTTTGTTTGTCAAGTATAACTTGGACATCCAAGCAAGTAAAAGCGATTTGACAACAGTAGGCACTGAAGCTCTTCCTCAACCAATACTTAACTCAAAATTTACTTCAGTTACCAAATCAACCGACATAATTGATAATAATCAGCTTTATGGGTCTACCAAATCGATTAAAAGCGCTGGGAACCATTGATATCTTTTTTTCTTTAATAAATAACAGCAATTTCACTAGTGACACTAACTGTTATAGTAATGGCGGTGGTTTTGACAATAGTAATATTTGTGGTCATGGTAATAGTAACATTTGTAGTCTTTGTAATAATAAAGATGACAATAATAATAGCCGTTTACAATAGATCTGTGGTTTTCAGTGGTTTATTATTTACTAAAAAAAAAAAAACATGACAATACAACTTTTTTTAAACTTAAACAAACCAACTGACTTTTGATCTTTAAACGCCATTTTTTTGCAATGAAATTAACAACTATCGTTTTATGAGCTGTTATAAATCAGCAAAAATAACCACCATCACCCTCGAATTTTGATCTTGCTGAAGCGGTTCTGGGTAAACGTACAGCAATGGACCCCCCCCTTTAGTTTTCCTTTTTTCGTTTCATTAGCCATACTTTTGGCGCAATATTGATTATGCTCACCAGGTCTGACTTCAAATTCATGGCCAAATCAGCTGCATGTACTGCAAAATGACTTGGATCTTTGAATAGCTTCAGGCCCGAGCTGTAGAACCTGCGTAAACCCGGTCTGCTAAATATCTGCAAATTAAGCCCGTCGTAGCCATCTACCACCCCTATCACTTCAAAGTCATCCAGATGAATAGTATAATTACTTGTAACCAGGTGCGTGTAACTGTTAAAGTCCGACTTTTCAGCCAGACCTTCGGCTTTTGAGTATCTATTTAATAGCAACCGTGATCATTGTCATTAAATCAAACCAAGTTACAGTTTATACAAGCGTCAAATATTTATTAAAAATTAAAGCCAGATCTACTTGCATCCAACCATCATTGATCTGGCCAAATCTTGTAACTCCAGTCATCGAGGAGTAAGTGTCTATATGCACTCGTACTTTTAATTATAGGTTTGTTAGTTGTATATACATAGTAACAGTCAATTCTACAATTGTCTAGAGTCGCTTTAGAACTTTAAATGAGACTAACCATCTGTAGGCTGCTTTTCTATTTGGTGCAATTTTAATAATGCGTATCCACCTGGGTAGTTCATGGACGACACAGATACAGACAATAGCGATATAAATATGCCTGCCACCAATGCAAGAGCAGAAATAGCACGCAATAGAAGGATGCAAAGTCGTGTAAATGAGCCTACTTGACTCTTTCTTTCCCATCTATTCGGTGATGATTTAAACCAAGTTTCAAGTCTTGTGTAAAGTATATGCAAGTACTAGTGTAAATAGTATTAAAAGCAAAGCAAACTGCTAGAAAAGTATCTAAAGAATAAACGGAAATTTTTATACTTTTTTTTAAAATAAAAAAACTTGCAATATTTCAATAAAAAAACAAAAAAAAACTTACATTGATACAGCTCCTACTGCAGCACAAATGTTGAATATAGGAATAGAATAAATAACAAACCGCCACTCCTTGTGTGGTAGTACGGAAAATACACAGACTGATACAAGGTTAGGAATCAACACCTTTAGGACCCTTCTACTCACTAGTAGCGAAACTGCTATCAGCGGAATAGCTCCCAGCAATATCTTTGGTAAAAACCGACTAAAGTAAAAGTGCCATGGACTAACCTATTGATCAGAGTTACCATTACAGTTAGTCCAAGTGTGTATATAGCTGTATACATTAGTTCACTACGCCTGAACTTTTAAGTGGACAGTAAACTACTTTAATACAAGGTGCAACCATTACCCCCCACAGTGAGCTTTTATTTCCTACAACATTGAAGTAAAACACTTTGAGCTCCGGCCACATAAAATATGTCTTCCAATAATAGGAATCGATCAGTAGCACGGCTGCTAAACAAAATGCCGCTGTCTTCAACGATGACTTTATAAACTGCCTGCAAGCCAAATGGTTTTGAATCAGCTCTGATGCAATCATCGGGATAGAGAAAGCCAGTGTATCGAATCTAAACAAAACCGCAGATATTACCAAGTATACCACCATTTTTGACGAAAAGGCTCTTTGGAACTGACTCGAGACTGCCGAGTTTGAATCTAACCAGTAGCTTTGAGCCATCATCACTACCATTTTTGTAGCAATTACATGATTATTTATAGGTACAAAAGCACGCTTTACGGGAATAATCGGATGTCAATAAGCAAAACAATTAGTGGAGAAAGAAAAAAAAAGCAATGATCTGTATAGAGCTTTGTGAACATACTGGTAACCAATGCAAAGGAGTTCCCTATGGTCCGACTGCTCCAGAAAACAAAATGAAACTGACATAAGCATATTATTCTATAGAAAAATGCGGCCTGGACGTTAAACATGTTGGAAACAGACTTTTCCAATCTTCCATTCGCAATCGACACAAGAATTCCTAGAATCACCCTAACTATAAAAGTAAACGCGATATAGCCATTATTACACCGTACAATAGGAAATTGCTATAAAGCTGTAAATAATATGGGCAAGTAAGTACCTGTTACTTGTGTATAAAATTCTATATTTCGGATAGCCAAATACCCAAAGACAAGCTTTAATGGGTACGTTAGAATCGAAAGAATTATTGGTCCGATGAATGTTCTTGGCACAACTCCTGGGAACTCAAAGTGGTCGTACTAGGAATTTAATCGAATTCGACATTTTATTTCAATGCTAGCTAAACTCCCCCCCCCCCCCCC
>LUVW01000003.1:117458-275999 GCA_001661515.1 Capniomyces stellatus
CCCCCCCCCCCCCCCCAAAGTCCGGTGAACAAATTACACTCACTTGACCGATTAATAGAAACAGTATATTTTGCTTACATTGTTATTGACAACTCCCCATTTCAAAATGTCATGTACTGCCTGGATAGAAAAGCTTTCTTCGACTTTGGTGTATGGACAGATTAATACATAGGCAGTCGTTAATATCGCAAATAATAAATCCATCTTGGAATGTGAATCTTGCTCTGAAGAAACAGATTCGTATGAAACGTATTAATCGAGCACTGTGTGAATCTTTGAATTAAATCTCCTCGGTATTTATATTATCACAAATTATGAGTACTGGCCTTCAAAGTCCCCCCTCCTATCGAATATTCGGAGTTTAGAGCGATTATGATGGCTTTTAGCTCAAGGTATTTCACTGGTTGCCAATTAATATTCAAAATTATCAAGGTAAAATTAGCTGAAACCAAAACTTTAGACCACCAATTAGCTAGCCAGCTTTCAATGTTTGGTAAATCATAAAAACGAAAAATGCCCATTGCTCGAGCAATACCGTCTACTGTTTACATGATTTTTACTGGCTTGTTGTATGCTTTTATCCTTTGAGAAATTAGAACGAATAAGTAATAAATGGAAGCCAAAATGAAACAACATCACAATAAACGGATATTGCTTTGGCAGCTTATAATGAAAATAGAACCAAAATAACAACTATACAAGCTGTTGGGTTCAAGTAAAATGGCAAAAAGACAAAAAATAGCGCCCAATGTGGGGATCGAACCCACAGCCTTGAGATTAAAAGTCTCACGCTCTACCAATTGAGCTAACCGGGCCCATTTTTGTCAGCAAAAAGTTGAGCTCATAGACTACTGGGCTTTTCTGTGATTAACCAAGAAGCTGATCAGGCACATATCACCTTTACCTACTTGCAAACTTAAAATGAACAACATTAACATACCCATGGTGTGTATACATCAACAACTTGATCAGTTGTAATGTTTATGGTGGTAAAGAGTTGGGAACTACCAGACGTTTTTTTATTATTATTGATATTAAGAAATATAACACTACCAGACTTTTAATTTCAAATAACTAGTCATAAATTTATCAAGAAAGTCGATCTTGTGTTGGAATAAAACAAATGAATTAGTAAACACTGCTGTTCAAGTTAATACTGATATAAAAGTCTACTGTATCCTTTTCTTTCTTTCAGCCTCAAGCAAAACAACTTCGTTCCAAGTCTCTTCCGTCAATTCAGACTCTAGCTTGCTTAAAGATAAAAGCCTATTCATTTAACAAAGAGAAAAGTTGTAAGTATTTGTTTAGGTTGTATGGGGGAGATGAGAGAAGCAGGTTCATGGTTTTATGATAGAAACAACAACAATAGTAATAGTAATAGTAATAGTAATAGTAATACCTTGCGACGGTGATAGAATTGAATAGATCGATTTGTGTTGGTAAGGTTTCGCCTTTGCTGTGTGCTTCCTTTCTTGATCTCGCAAAGTCGTCGGATATTAGCTACATGAGCAGTTTATTGTTGATTGGACTATTAAATAATTCTAGAATACCGGCGACAACAACATCATATTGGTTCTTAAACTCGGTTGGTGCAAGATAGTATTGACAGATGTCTTACGTCAGCAACAGACTGGGATATGTTAAATTGGCATTGACTAGCATCTGAAATGTATGCTCTGAATGTAGAAATAGACAGATCCTCAACAACGTTTAACACTGAATGCTTTAGATTCTCAGCAGCTGAGTCTGAGAGCTTGACTACAGCATCGGTCTAATAATCGGTTATTGATATAGTCAGTAATGCATGTTACTAAGGAAGCTCCGGTTTAGATGTGTTTACGTTTTCGCTATATTATGAACTGGTGGATAAAAACATAATTGGCTATACTTACGTTGATAATAGACTTTGCGTGCGATAAAACCAGGACTCTGACATCCAAGTCTATTTCGATTTGCTGGTATGGGTAAATGAAATCCAACTTCTGCTCGGTAGAAACTCTTTGAAGCGAGTTTAAGTTTCTTACGCCTTCAATTGAATCATTCATAAAATCAACAAAAATAAAGTAGGCGGTTTGGAGTTAGTTAGGAGAAAGAAGAAAAGAAAATACGCGGTAGCTGCGCAATCATAACATAGACACGGAAGTATTGATAAAAAAAATAACAATAAAAAAGTGTGTAAACCCCATAAATAAGCCCCCAAAGCTTTACAGGAATTATCGTACCTTGCTCTTCTAGCTTTCCTTCGTCCATTGTGGATTCGTCAATCGCTAATAGTGTAAGAGGACAAATCTGCAGCATTCCTGAGCGCAAACCTTCTTCGTTTTCTGCATTTGGCAACCAGGGGTATTTGTTGAGAAGCGACAACGATAGTGGTACTGACACAACGGCAGGAAGCAGAGATTTGATTGTCGTAAGAATGTTCTGAACTGCAATCGAATGGTTGTCAAGCGAACCTACGCCAAACGAAGTAGGCAACGAGCCTGCTTCCTCTGGGCGATTTGAGTTTGGGTCTTGAGGAATACCAGTCAGATTCAGTGATAACTTTCCAGCTTTCTCAGCACCAATGTTTCTTTTGGGATTTACATATTTAGTTATTCACGCACGCAATTAGTTTGAGATTACAATCAATACAAGACTAACAATTAAACCCGTAACAAAGTTTAGAAAAATACAGCTTTGACTTACGCCTTTGAGATAAGCAGCAACAAGATATACATTGCTACAAGATCATCTCCACCGACTGAGCTTTTGATATACTCCAAAATACCACTTCGGACTCGAGGGTCAGCTAAATTTTTAGCAGGAAATAAAAAAACAAAGCATTAATAAGCATTATACGTATTAAATCACCGCTGCTTGTCTTTAAACCGCTGAAGCTGATTATAAAAGAAAAAGCAAAGTATCAGCTATATATATATAAATATAGACGCAAAGCCATATTTACCTGCAGCAAATGTAGGGGTATACTTTGAGGTAAGCATGGTTAGTGGTGATGAGTACAAAGCCCGTATACATGGCCACTCTGCCCCATCCGAATTGTCGGTGCAACATTGGGCCCATTCGAATATTCCAACCACCTCTATAGCCTGATTGGCTCTGAAATCCTTGCTATCTCCATAAAACTATTATTGGGTTTTGAAAGACATGCTTAGCACAAGCTTTTTTTTTTGGCTTACTTGAATATATTAGAAATTGATATAGAATGGCCCTACCTTTACTGCTGCAGACGAATGTTTTGACAATGGCAAAGGAAATCGTGTTTTACTCCGTTCTAAAAACTGCTGGTTGACTTCGTCACTTACTTGCTGATCCGAAAATTCCAACTCTGAAATTCTAGTATTAGGCGCATTTTTTAGAAACCAATTTAAAATACAATATATTCGATATATATCCTATGATGCCTTCAACTATGCTCACATCAACTTTACTCACTCTTGGTTTAGCCAATCCGATCTCCCAGGAATACTGGTGCAGTACATCACTTCGGTATCAGTAACGAGATTATGGTTGAACTCGCTTACTTTTTCCCAGTCACCGCTGATATCCTATTTGTAGAAATTGAAATGCCTAAACTTTAACCATTACTCCCAAAACAAATATTGTTTAGCTATTCAGTTAATAAAAAAAGCATACCTTTTCTTGGACAGAATATTGAATAAAGTCTATAGTCTTGTAGCGTCAATTGGGCAGTATATTTAGTGCAAGCTTAATGGCAACAACTCGAGCAAACGCTTATATCAACTGACCAATATTTAAAGATTCTGGATAGAAGAAAAAAAAAGCGCGGGCAATTCAGCTTGTTGAAATAAAGCAGGTAATCTGCATTTATTTATTTTATTATTTTGGCTTACTTTCTCATTGGTTGACGAATTTTCGAGCTCAATTCCTATCAATTGCATCTCTTTTGCAAAGTTGGGGTCTTGCACCATGCACTCGAATCTTACAATAGCCCCTTGCTTTAAGTTTTTCAAATTTGCGCCATCATAATTTTGCACCTAACAATTAAAAGCAGTTTTACATTAGATTCGTTTGCTAAATCATGACATTCAAAAGCGGTGACCTTTGTCGCCAAGCTGGTTTTTATTAAACTAAAACGTATCAATTTGGCCAAACCCCACTGCCAACCTTTTGCTAAAAGTATTCAATTTTGGGTTTGGGTTTGAGCTTGGGTTTGGTTTTGGGTTTGAAAACAAAACATGTGCTTACTTGGCTATATATCCCTGAAGAAGAAAGGATTTCTTGGTATTTTTGCTGTATTATCTCACTGGTTTTCCTGGCAGCAGCTACCTTGTCGCTTTGTAATGATAGTTGTTCGTCTAAAATTTCCCCCATTCAAAAAAAATCCGTAGACTCGGTCTTTTAATTATTAAATCCATTGCTTAAAGGATGAAAAACTGAACAGCAAATCGTGCAATAGTACGTACGCTCACGCAATGCAACTATTTAACTTATGTTTTATACATACCATAACACCTCTGAATAAAAACCTGTGGTTCGACGATGCAGGAATGGATAGCTGAAGGCATATTTGTAGAATGAACAAAAGAAACCAAGTAGAATAAAAAGGCTTATCGGTTTGAATTTGACTTCGTCTTTTTTACTTTATAAAAACTGTTGTTCGAGTTTTGTCAAGAAATTATCCTTCCGAGTACAGAGTACTATAATCGATTGATGTTATATAAAAAAGAGAAATCCTGGTGTGGTTCCAGTGTTGCTAGTTAAATGTGTGGTTACAAGACTATTATTTTGTTTATTATAAACTTTGAAAAAAGTTGGATTTCTTTCCAAAAAAATATAAAAAAAGGTTGATTTATAATTACTTGAATTTGATTCGACTGAATTGTTTACAGTATAACTGATCATATTTGATGTGTATACTTCAATCTGTGATGAGTTGAAAATTGACAAATTTGCTACAACCGACAATCGACTATAAGCTTTAAAATTCGGTGAATAAGAACCAGATTATATTCATGTATTTAAAACTGGTAGAAACTAATCATAGATTATGTTTCTGGGCTAACAGCGTTAGAACTTACCGACTCGATACTACAATGTACGATCAAATAACAGAGTGTAATGCTGGCCTGTAGTGTTGCATTCAAAGTTTCAGTATGAGGATGGAACTTTGGAGAAAACTGAAAATTTGCGGTCTACTTTGGTTGGCAAAGTTTGCTGGCAATCGCACGAGTTATTAATAAGTTTCGGCCAATAGTAACAGATAGTAATTAAAAATCAATAGTAACAGATAGTAATTAAAAATCAATAGTAACAGCTAGCAATAGAAAAGTTTTTTTTTAAAAAAAAGGCATGAATACAAGCTCTGATCGGCAACAAATGAAAATCGGCTATTGATGTCTTTTGTAGATATTTGAATGGGTTTGGCGAATCATAGCCGTGTTTTCAAATTGGAATTGGCTAAAATGGGCGAAAGCAGAAACGAAACAGTGCTAAAATAAAACGGAAACAGAAACAGGGATTTATTTGCTTAATAGAATCGAATTTGGGTAATGTGTTGAATTGCCATTAGACAGAACTGTGGCTGTATTTTCAAAGTACAATAAACTAGGCTATTCACAGTAAATATCAACTGATAAAGCAACCGGCGTCACAATATAACCAGCCAGCTTTGGTGATGTTTTATGAATAAGGAAAGGGTTGGTTGAAGAAGGCCGCCGTTACTCGATAGATTTGGGTGGAAGGGCCCAGTTGTGAGATAAGGGTATAACTGCAAGAAATTCAATAAATACAAAGCGCTTACTTTTTAAATGATATTAAGGGATGATTAGAATAGCAGTATGTGGAAAAGCTTAGAGTTTTGTAGAAAAGTTTAGTGTTTTGTGGAAAAGTTTAGTGTGTGTGCAAAATGACTCTACTGTAATAAACCTTTGTTACCCTAACAACGCTTATATGGGCATTATTAAGCTGAGGTATGGTTGGATTGAGTGGTTTGAGTTGGCTATGATGGCAGTATAGGCGAAGTCTAGTGTAAGACAAAGTAGACGTCCCTGTTGAGAGTTTCTTGCAATAACAAGTTGCTGTCTTTAGCAAGAAGTTGTGTTGTTCAAACGAGCCAAACAGCGCAAGCAGAAAAAAAGTATAAAGTACGTAATAATGGAATTTAAGTTAATTGTAATCATAATCAATAAAATAGAAAAAGGCAAAAGCAAAAAAAAGACAAAAACAACCAAGCCAGTAATCAATGAACAAATAAACAAGTTGATACTCTACACAAAGTAATTGGCCATGACATTGGACCTTTCAGACCAATTTATTTTTTTCAAAATCGACACAACAATTAGGAACAATATCTCGACTTTTTTCTAAAATAAAGCTAAAAATAAAAGTACAAGCAAAAGAAAAAGCAAAGGCAAATAAAGAGTAAGCTGAGTTGGTAGATTTCTTCTTAAGCAGCCCTGAGCTATTAGTTCGAACAATCAAGGTGTAAAAACTCCTGTAATAGACTTGTGTCGTCATTGTCGCCGAGTATAAGGTGAACTCTTTAAAGCTAGTAATAGGAGGTAGAAAAGTGGAAGAAAAAAAGGTAGGTTGATGGTAGCAAAGGCCAAACAAACAAGTTAGACTGAAGTGGTGCTTAAATGAAGCGACCTATAAGTCGAATTATTGCGTTCATTATTTTTCAACACTTTTTTTTTTTTCCAATTGTGTTGATTGTATTCTAATTTTAGAACATCAAAAAGCTCAAATAAATGCACCTTACTTTTAACATATAAAATAGCTAAAGAAAAACAGGCAACGTTTAAACGGGTCTAGGATACAAAATTTCACCAAATACTACGTTCTTTAGTATTTTTAAATTGAGATTGAAATAAGATAGAAGTAAAAAAGAAAAAGAAAAAGCAAAATAAACAATCACAAGTGTTGAAACATTAGGTAAACAAATTAATACAATCTGGTATCGTGCTTGCTTGTTTTCATCATCCCTAGCTTTTCTTTTCTTTTTTTTTATCGCTTTTACTAACCAATCTACTACGTTTTCACATTTGCAACGTCGTTGTCTAGGCTTTATCTAGATTGGAAAACACATAACACAAGATGGCTAATTACACCTATGATGAGTCGGGTGTGACGTTTTTTTACTTTGCACTTACGATAATCTCTCTGGTTGTTGTACCAAGCACCATAGCGATTTTGTCAGGAAGTTGTAAGTACAATCTCATCTAAAATAATAGGACCGTGCAGTTTTGGTATAGAGTGATTGAATTCTTGGACAGATGAGATGATACTCTGACCTTACTAGCTTTCTTTTTCTCTGGAAAAGAAATAGTAATACTTAAAGATGACGGGGGGAAAGGAGAGACATGCAACGCTTGACGTCATCTGAATATACAAACACACTACACCCTCCTGCGCTGTGTATAATCAAAGCATACTTGTGTTCTAACCTGTTTGTTTAAAAATAAATATAAACGCAAATAGTCGCAAAGCAGAAGGTGAAATCCAACACGCTTAAATTTAAAACACGAAAGACGGAGGAAAAAACAAACTCTTCAGGACTAAAGTAAAACTAAACACAATATTGACAAGAAAATAACCATGCCACATCGCTTTGCTATGTAGTGAATGTGTGACCTGAAACTGATAAATATTACTACTAAAAACTATTAGATATGGACTATTGGCATTGGGATGGGTTTTGATTGCCCTGCTTGGCTACCAAGTTAAAGTCAGAGAAGTTATTGTTGGCCCGGCCTGGGACCCTTATGAGATTTTGGGACTTCAAACTGTAGGTGTACCCTTTTTTTTAAAAAAAAGAAAACTGTCGTTTGTTTAAAGACATGGCTATTATTAGCTTCTGTTTCTGTTTCTGAATCAGAGTTTTATTGATCGAATGTTAATAGGGTGCAGATTTTCCAAAGATCAAGAAGGCATTTAGACAACTGTCGCTGAAATAGTAAGTTTTGACTAGACAGGGATGGGGAGGAGGAGTGTTATCAATGCAGATCTTGTAGCTTTTTATGGAACGACTATCATGTACTCGATTACAAAATTACATGTGTATATATATTGATTTTATTATTACAGTCATCCGGATAAGGTGGATGACATTGACAAGACTAATGCAGAGGCTTTCTACATTGAGATCACAAGAGCCTACAAGACGTAAGTAATGTAGCACTGTTTGAATTCTGGAAACACACCAGCCAAATTTGTCATGACCAGCGTTTATCAGAATACTAATACGTACACTTGTGCTTGTATTTGTGTTTGTTCTTGTTATAGGTTGACAGACGAGACATCGCGTGAGAATTACGAGAAGTACGGAAACCCCGATGGGTTATTGAGTAAGTGGAGCTTGCTAAACAAGAGTGGCTTTTTTTTATAAAAAAAGTTGAAATTGGTATTGATGATAATGGTATTGGCGACAATCAGCAGTGACTAATACTCTATGATAATGGAAACGTGATACTTGAATAGCAAGAACAATGGGCATTGCATTGCCAAGGATCTTGGTAGAAGCGCACACATCGCCATTTGTGATGTTGCTGTATGGTATTATATTTGGGTTTGTGCTACCATACTATGTTGGTAAATGGTGGTACAACTCAAACAAATACACAAAAGATGGTATTCTTAACCCTACAATGAGTTCCTACTTTAAAAATATAAGAGAGCCAATCAGCCAAAGCAGTAAGCACGCAAATACTATTTCTTGTTTATCCCTCTACAGCCAGTTTAAAAATAGCATTAACCAATAAAACAAACCCAACTAAACCCGGTTGTCCTGATTCCTTGAACTTGTGCGGCTGTAGACCTGATCGATCTTCTTTGTTCAGCAGAGGAGTTTAACGTCGATGGACTAGAGTATGTTGAGAGCGACTTGGCCAAACTTACCGAACTGGAGAAAAGAGTGCAGGAAGCAAGTCAATTAGTCGAGTTCAGAGTATTCAAAAGATCAGAAAAGGTGAGTCAACGCCATAATGTATTTCAGCATTGAAGTTGCTATTTAGCTTTTGAACTTGATCCTAACAATATTATATTGCACGTACTTCTAACAGTTTCTCAGCGACAGCCAATGGAAAGCCAAGATCTTACTATACAGCCACTTCCTGCGAGTTGAGGTTAACGACGCTGATCTTGTTGAACGTAAGAACGCCGCTTTATTTCAATTAAATCGTTTATATATACCACATTACTTGGTTTAAAGCTAGAGATGGTCACAAGGTTTATATAGACCCTCTAGGTCGATTGATTGTCTGATTGGTTGGCTCTTACTAACACGTTCAATTGTGACTTGAAATCAACTAAACTTAGAACAACAAAGAATAATTGAAAAGTCTATTCACTTGGTAAGCCGTGGGCTGATCCAAATCTCCAACTCTCAAAGCTGGGCGTCATGCACTGCTATATGCGTCAACGTTTTACAGATGCTTGTTCAAGGTGTTCATGAATTCGCTGCTCCATTGCTCCAAGTCCCATATATTGACCATAAAGTTTACAACACTCTTTCAAAGGTAAACCCACAAATCCGTACATCTTTACAACCACATATATTCACTAAACTTTCGCCAACTTGAAATTATTACTTTTCCTTTCTTTTACTTGTTTTTTGACCATGCTTATTACTATTTTCTTTTCTTTTCTAGAAACACGATCTTTATGGTGTGCATCAACTCAGAAGACTTTCTGACGATAAAAAGAACCAGGTTTTATCCTCGCTTCAAGAAAACAAGGCTGCCATCATTTCAAGTATTAATAAAATCCCTGAGATCGAGATTTCTCGTGCCATTTTTGCAGGTTAGTTTTTGTTTTTGATCACTAGGTCTTTATCTTTTAATTGGTATTATTGCCCTGTAATTGTGGGAAACAGTTCGAGTGTATATAATTATCCCTTTTCCTTTTCTTTTGCTTTTGCCTTTATTTATATATATGCTTGTTTTTATTCAATAGTTATTGGAGATCATTCAATCACACCACTTTCAATTGTCACTTTGATGCTCAAGATCAAGATAAAGAACCCAGTACCAAGCTCTAACAAACTCTCCCCAGCAACAACCCAGGCTTCCTCCATGCTGGATTCGGTCCAAGAAACCAACTTTGAGGATATTGAGGAAATCTACAACATCACCCAGAAAATCAAGCCCACATCCATCGAGTCTCCTGAAGTCATTTCCCCATACTTGGCTGCCCGAAAGCTCTCCAACTGGTGGTTTATTCTCTCTAACCCCCAAAATTCAAAGAGTGTTGTTCCTCCAATGTGCATTTCCGACTTGGAGTCCGAAAAAATCATTGTTCTTCAATTCCAAGCCCCCCACCAGCCTGGCTCATACGACTTTAGCATCAACATCTTATCTGACTCCTATATTGGCTGCAGTGTCCAGAAACACTTGAAGCTCGTTGTTTCTAGTGCTTCTGTTCTTCCACCAGAGCCCGATTATGACGACGATATCTCTGAACCTGAGGAGAACTCATTGGCTGCCCAAATGAATGAAGCTCGAGGCCAAGCAACAAGGGGAGGAAACAGAGACCCTAATGACTCTTCTTCCGATGAAGACTAATTTCACATTCACTTTTTGTTTATTTATTTCTCTTTTCCATTCTTAATTTACCAACTATTTTCTACATACCTCTTTATTGCCTTGGCCTTCGCCTTTGCCTTTCTACTTTGCTTTACTTTGCTTTTTTCAGCTTTGAAAATCTGCTGTTTTTTTTAAATATCCTATTTACTATTAATCAAATAAAGAAAATAAAAACTATCATTATTATTTGTGAAAGTCAGGGTGCAAGCGTTGCTTTCTGCTTGGTGGTCTTTACCGGTTATACCTTCTCCTCTTTTTCTACTTCGCCCGCAGGTACAGTCTTGTCTGTCTTGAATTTACTTTGGCTACTTTCCTATGTATTTAGCCGAATAATTATCCAAAATTAAGCCATTGATAATTGTTTTGTACAACACCAAAATTTGTGCGTTCTAAAGGTCAAGCCAAAGAAATACAATTGATAGGAATAAAAATGGTATGTTGTCATTTTCCGAGCTTTATTTTTGACGAATAAAGCTGTTTTGTAAAATCACTATATCCATTGTTGATAAAAAACCAGGACACTATTTGTCAGCATTCGTTTCAACTATCAACCCGTTGAGACAGTTGTAGTCGTTATTTTTAACCCTAAACTTTGGAAGCAGAAATAAAATCAAGCAGAACAAAAATTAAAAAAAAACCCCACCCAGTGCTAAGCTACTCTTAAATTGACCAAGTAAATGTATAGCGACGATTGTGGCTGTGGTTTGGATGACATACCTACAAACCTAGTCAAATATGGTTAGTTTGTCTCACATACACAAGAGAATCCTGTATACATGTTCATTTCTTTATTTCTTTATTTTCTCCGACTTTTTTTTTTTTTGAGTTTATCAGTAAAGCGAAGAAAAAAAAAAGTATATTACTCATGAATTAAATATGAAAGCAAGAGGAAAAAGATATGTAACTTTGAAGATGCTACCAAATAGCAAAACCATCAAAGTTCAAAAGACCGACTGTCATGCTAAAGGCATAAAGGGCTAAACACCCAACGAATTCCAACCACATGATTTAACATATATTATCGAACAAAATTTTCGAGCAACTATCAATTAAGCCAACAAAAAAAAAAAAATCATCATCCACCTCTACCAATATCCCGCACGCTTTTACCGCTATTTTTAAACCCATGGAATTTAAACGCTTGTGGTTGTGTATACGTAGATTTGCATTTGTTTTTGGGGAAGTTGCTAAGCTGAAAGGGGGGGGGATAAGGAGGAAAGGAGGCTTCTTTTTTTTTTTTCGCTGTTGTTTCATATATCATTTACTTTTAAACGTGAAACCCATTATAAAATATCTGGATTTTTTCTTTTTAATTGCCTTCTCTTTTACTGTTTATTAATCAACAAGCTCATGTTTTTTTTTGTATATAATGTTCACAAAGGCGGTGCGAATCTCTTAATAAGAAAATAAATAAACCAAAGTTACTATTAGTGTACATACTCAACTGACTCACTTGTGCATCATGTAATATTGTGTAAAGTGTACGATTTTACATTTGCCAATTTGTTCTTTCTTCCTTCATCAAGTTGGTTTCTTCTTCTTCTTCCACTACTGGTCTCATTGACTGTTCAGGCAGAGTTTCCAGCCAGATAATACTTTTTCTTTTCTTATCATACATCCACATTCAATTCCACTAGTTTTTTTTCTTGTACATATATTTAATTTTTTTGTCACGGGGTTAACTTTTTTTTTTGTTCTGGCTCTAAAAAAAAAATAGTTATTCACGTAATTTTCAATTTTAATCATGGCAAAGCCACCAACCATATTCTCAACAACTAAATCCAAACAAAATTATATACATTTGTTGTATTAATTGGCCTCGATAGCATTCTATTTATTCCCGTACAAACATGATGGTTTTGATAAGCTTTAAAATTGCTTGTACTTTGTCGTGATAATGAAGCTAATACTAAATAACTTTTATTTGTGCATGTTGTTGATGTTTTGAAAATACTACTAATTTGAGGCTACACACAATTGTGATGACATAGAAAGAAGAAACTCTCGAATAAAACGTATCACAAAATAATTATATAAACTACATACCGTCAGCACTGTTAACATGTTTCAACTTTTTGGCTGAGATGACACACAGCTCTTTGTCATCATTATATCCTACTCTACTTCAGTACATTGCTACTGAATACTTAAATATTAAACTAATCGGTCCAACTCTTGAGTTACAAACCACCAACACAAGGACAATTCTCTTTATAGCTACCTAGTGACAAATGATTATTTTTTGTACAATCGATTACAGTGCGTGTTATTTGATGTCACCTAACCACTGTACTGATATCAACATTACGCTGTCGGTGTTACAAATTTTTGTTTCATGCTGCTAATAATAACTGTCATTCGATTATAAACCTAAAGACATCACATTTTTTAAAACCGATTCGTTGCCTTTCCTATCTGTTAATTTGGTTTTAATTCTAAAACAAGAACCTTTTTTTTTTACATTACCTAAACTATTGCTATTTGCACCGGTCTGGCTTGTTTTTGCTCAATAAGCGCTATTCAGTGCCCACAATTACCAATATACATACCATACTTGCTTGTGTATATAATGACTTGGTTACAGGCAGTTCTTTGAACTGAGTTAGCCTTACAAATTAGCACAAAAAAAAAGGTTTTGGAATTTTTATGACTTTTCAAATTTACAAACACCTGTATTAACATATTTAACAAATAAATGGATTACAACTGAGTTGGCTTTTATTTGCCATTCTGTCATTTTGCCTTGTTTTTTATTTACCTTTATTTATTTTTATTTTTAAAAAAAGTTTGTACGAGGGTTATCTATGCTTTTAAGAGTTTCAATTTTACCAAAGTTTTACCAGTATTCTCCCCTCAAACAATTTTTTTTATACAATAGCACGGACTATTTTCAACTTTATTAATTGTCAGCGAATAAAGCATGAAGCAATTATTTGTAGCATCGGTCAAACCTTACTTTTCAGAAATAATAATATCTGATTCGCCGATTTTATTTCTGACCCTACCTGAATAAGCTAATTGGGAACATAAAATGATCGCCGTTTCTAAACCTAGGAGTTGAAAACAGCGTTTTTGCTTTGTTTAAGAGAACATTCTCAGACTTATATTTGCACAACAGCTTTTGCTCAAGTATTATTTAGATATGGCGCGATGCATGGTCCAGTTGGTCTACACTTAAATATACCAGCCCAGTCAGATTTGTATTCAGTAATTAGCTACGCGCTGTATTACCGATGCCCTTATAGCCTTTCCTCTCTTCCTCTGCCATAAACCTCAAGACAACATTACTCGATCTTTTTCAAATAAAAAAAAACATCTAAAAAGTGTATAAAGAGTGTATAAAGAGTGTATAAAGTCGCACCATCTATCAGCATCTAAGGGTTTCTTTTTTAAAGGGTTGTGACTGGTTTGCATTAAGCTCCGTTTAAACACTTTAGTGAATATATTGGAGACACGCTTGCGTTTTAAGATTTTAATTGTATAACATCACTTTCTTTCCATTTAATTTTAGCATCACACTTTTAAAATCATTAGGGGTTTGTTTACTTTGAGTATTATCTGACCCACTTTATTTCATTTCTTGATTTATGTATTATATAACGTGTAAGATATTGAATGGCCGCTTTTGATGGCGAGTGTAACAACAAAGTTGCTTTACTATCCATTTTGATTGCTGCGTCAACGTTTAACCACATAAACATAGTCAACTTTAAACCTAAACCTAAACCTAAACCTAAACCTAAACCTAAACCTAAACCTAAACCTAGACTTAGTTCCACACAGATAATTGCTTTTACCGACGAATTGAGATGTAGTTAAAACGTTTACTAGTCTAAACTAAATTAGTTTACTTTACCACAAAAATATTTTTGCCCATGTTTTTAGTTGCAAGTATTTTTTTTTACAAAACCTGTTTGCTTTAGTTTTCAACAGTGCCGATACGTATTTTATCTATAGGAAATCCCGCCTTCGAACGTCTAGACGAGATATTATAAATAGTGAAACCCCTGCAGAGAACCAACCGGGGCTACCCAGAAGTTTTGTTCGAATATTACAGAGCTAGCAGTATTGGCAATAACACTAGCAAAAGCAATAGAAATAGGAATAACCATGGAGATTGTAGTTATATCCCAATACTACAAAGCACAGTTCTCAATTTAATTCAGGACTTTTTGGGTGTAGGAATTAGAATCAGCCCTTTTTTTTGAATTTGCCTTTTTGGTAAAGAAAAAAATTCATTGCAAGACTAGCAAAGCATTTAGTAAAAGCTTGCATTGACTTTTTAAGAAAGTAGATGAAGTAAAAATAAAAAAAAGAATGTAAAAAATGAGTAAATGAACTTTAGAGCATTTTGTGACGATTAACCCCTTTCCTTACCATCTTTAATTATACCGCTTTAGCCTAATTAATTGGTCCAATTTACAAAAAATCGACCCTTTGTAATGCGCTCGATCAAGCCATTCAATGGTTTAGATTAAGACTTGTTTGATTTGTGTACAATGACTCTTTTAATTAGTTCATTTCCGATTTAAGTTACTTCGACTTTTTATTTTTTGTTAAAGAAATTGACACGAACTTTAAAGTATTGGTAATAACTTGGATACTTTGAAGAAAAAAAACAATAAACCCGTAGGCTTATGTCAAAGGGGTTTTTTACTTTATTTGCAATCGATTAAGCCTGAGAAATACTCATTCTTGTGTATTTGGTTACTTGCTGTTTATTATTCACAAGAACGACATAATTATAGTTTTATCAATTTCACTAGCTTCTAGGATAAGTTGCCCCTAAATTAATGCTTTTTCCAAGCCAACAGGTAGTTTATTCGCAAGATTTTCCTTTTAAAATTGTGTAGTCAGTACAATTCCAGTTTCTGATACAATCTTTTCTACCATAAAGTTAACTGTGTTTATAATAAGAAAAAGTAGGTATTTTCTTTTTCAAAATTGGCCGCCAAATTGCGAGTTGGTGTTGCTTTTGGATGGCAACATTGACTGGTGCGTCTTTCACTACTATACCGTTGTTTGATTCCCCCTATTTCACACAAAACTCACGCTTTTGTTTTTTTATCTTTTCGTCTTTGCAATTATACATGTGCTTTTCCAAATTCGCATTTTCAAAGTCGACTTTTCTAACTTAAAACTAACCCAACTTGGCAGATTAGTATTGCAACTATTTCTGCGTTGATGTTTAGGCTATAGCGGATTTCGGGCCTATTTAAACACATCTTGTAATTGGCACAATATTTAATAGCCCAATACGGACTATTAGCGCAATCAAAAAGCCAGCTCATCGATTTAGCTAGCCAACCAAGTCTAGTCTGCTGCTATATTCTAGCGATTTAAATAAGGTAAGAATGTAATAATAATTGTTCAGTTGCGAAAAATACCAACTTTACGAGCCTAATCTCTGAGAAAAGCATTGATTCTAAATGCAGAGTAAACTGTTGGTGATTATGGAAACCACGGCTATTTATTGCCAATGGCTCTTAACAATACTTTTTGAACCCTTAGCTTGCTTTATTGATAATTTAAAATCAAAGTAACCAATTGTACCTTATTTTAAGACTTCATGGGTTTTTGTAAATACTCAGGATCTTTTCACTCACAAAAGCACTTCGCCCCTGAAGTTTGTGAGGATATTATTTGCTTAAAATGCTACTATTATGTATTTCAAATTATACAGTATGATTTTATTTTGCACAGATGGTTTAGGATTTAAAATACCATCTTTTTAAAAAGAGGTTCTTGTTACATAATCAACAGCTAATTACCCAACGGTAATACTGTTGGTTTCAAATTGATGAAACTCGATTTTGACACATGGAATGCTTTTGGTTAAAGGGTAAGTTTTTTTACATTTCAAACTTTTTTCTATTGAGCACTTTTTTAGCACTTTTTTATTTTGTTGAAAATTTTTTTTTAGCTCGTTTTAACCTTCTCTTTGCTTATGTATACAAAAAGTAAAAAACTGGTGAAATCAGTGGTGCGCTATAAAGACTAAATGTCAAGTGGAATTCAAGAACCACACTGAATAGCCAATGTACTGCAAAATATAATAGGAGTGGTGTACTCACACTGTCAATAGGTTGCTCGATTGCAGGCAATTGAGGATAGCATATTTCAACCAACTCAATCTACCAACCTGGTTAAGCAACCTATCGAGTGTTGAGTTGAGAATCTCATAAGTCTCTTACATAATTTGAGCGGCATTTATAATTGCCCGACGCAATATTACTAGGTTTCAAAGGTTTGTTGGGTTGCTGGGCTTTTTATTTTCATTTCGTATCACTTTTTCAAAATGAAAAGTAAAAAAAAAAAAGTTTGAATAAGGTTTATCGCAGCATTTCAATTTGAAAATGAGAAGCGAATCACAATATTTCTGAAAGGCAGGATGACTGTGTTCGTATCTCCAACAACCAAAAACAGGGTATTTACTCTAGCTACAAGTACTATACATTTTTAAAATGAATGCTGAGGTCAGCTTTAACAAAGTTGAAAAATAAAGGTTTTGGTATACTCTATCTACTCGCTGATTAAATTAATCCTTTTTTTTCAAATTGGAATCTTTGAAATTAGTCAAATGGTATTATTATTAGATAAATAACTAAAAAGTCCGTTTCAGTCCGTTTCAATTAATTTCGATTCACACAATTCAATATTATTTGCCTTCAATCGAATCAAATTGGACACATATATATAAGCAGTTTAAGTGAATAAAGTTGGTTTAGATGCCTTAACTTCACACCCAAGTACAATCTAGGTTTACCTTTTCAATTACCACTTAAAGATGACTGTCCTTTTTCCTTTTTCCTTTTTCCTTTTATAATTATAAATAAAGGTCAACACTCATCCTTTTTTTAAAAAAATGAAAAAGAAAAGCAAAGTTGGAATCTACCTGGAAATGTGATTTCTACCATTTTGCCAAAAAAAACTAGAGTGAGATGCAACTTAGCTTTAAAAACGATATTAAAAACTAGTGACACTGTTGTACTTTGGCAGCTTGTTATTTGTACATCTTAAAACGGTATACTTGGTTATTTTCAAATTGGTGGTTTATCTATTTGGCTGTTTATTGCTAAAAGTTCCAGACAACCCTCTCACAGTAATTAAACCAAGATGGTTATTTTATTTTCCATCCAGCTCACCCTATAGCACAAAGACTTTTCAAGGATTATTTTTAGTTTCTATTGATAAAAAAAATTAGTAAAAGGCAAATATATCTGCCACATTCGTATTTCTTTGCTACTGCAACTGGTATAACGTATGTATTATTTTTGCGAGGGCGTTAGAAATTTAAACAGCTATTACAAATAGTTTTTGTATTACAAGAATTTGGCAATAGAGTTAGAAGAGTGAGTGAGTGTTTATTATTAGAAACGCCGATGGTATGTATGTGGGTTCGGGAACATTTGGATTGTATTATTATTAGATAAAACGTATTGGCGTAATAAGATACATTAACATGAGCTTTTTTTTGCTGTACTGTACTGTACATTCAACAAATACTCGTCAGGCCAACTGGAGTTGTATAATTTATTAGGTCAATTTAGTAGGCTAATTTTTTAGGTAACCATTTACTATTACTAATAATCAGCTCGGTTTTAAAGCTGTGGTTCTGTTCGACTCGGCTTATTAAGCAAGGAGTAGAAACACACCATAATAAAACTAAAACACTCGAATAAAAAAAAGACACAAATTGGAATGATAAGAATGAAATGCAAGCAGCCAGAATCTTTTGTTGGTTTCTTTCAGAAAAGAAAGTTGCTTATTGCTTTTTGTGCTTTTCTTTTTGTGCCTTAGTCCTATTTAATGAATCACACAGTAAATTGCACTCAAAACAGTGATGTACTTTTGGTTAATTTATTTATTTATTGCTTTTGGTCAATTTTGATTTAAAGTGAATTCAACGAGGTTAAAAACCGCCGCTAATTACAAAGTCTCAAGGCAAAAATGACAAAAAAGCGACCATTTTTTGCAATTTATAATCTTTCCAAGTTTTTATGATTTTGTAATAAAAATAAAACAACACAATAGCCCCCCTTGCCAATGGAGCAATTGGAGATAAAGTTGATGTAGAAGATTAAGTAAAAAGCAAATAAACAGCTAATCGAGGAAGGAATGGTTGATACAGGTTCATAGGCGTTCTATCGTTGTGAAGAAATTGTATTTTTTTTTCTTCTTCCTGACAATTCCCAACTAAGATCCTGGCCGAAAGCACATTGACTAAACCAAGCTATAAATGCTGCATCAGCTCGGAACTAATCAGCTAGGTACAGATTCTACTTAGAAATATTTTAATTCGGTGCTTTTTACTAAAAAATGCGATGCAAACTTATCCATGACAAATGTTTTAGTAGCAATTTAAATTAGCAAAAAAAATTTTTTTTTCTTTGCTTTGAAATCTTACCGTTAAAAACAGTCGTACATAATTGGGTGTTTGATTTAAAGTGTATGTAAAAAAGCTTAATAGGCAAGAGATTGAGCTTTATAAAATGTTTATTAACAGGAATTCTTGATTATACAAATAAATAGAACTGGTACTACTACAACTAAAAAGTCGTTTATAAAAGTAACAGGATAAAAGTAACAGTGATGATGATAAATATAATAAAATACCATGGATTGGCTATAACAAAGCAAACGCTGTCCCTTCGTATTTAAACCCAAGAAACCGCCTTACAAAAAAAAACCTTTCTTTCCTAACCTTAAATCGCATCCCTTATTTTATTTTAAATCATACTGTGGCATTAAACTTTTTAAACATTTATTCGAATTTTCGAAATATTTTAACTTGTAGAGTCGACGAAGATGGATGTTTTTCTTTCAATTAAAGACAACATAAACTACTTTAACGAGTATGACAACTCGGAAAAAATTGGCTGCACATACTCCTTCTTTGTTAGGAAGGCTGATGGCACATCGGTAAATATTCTAAACGACGATTATAAAATTGGGCTGCCTAGTCTGCGCGATGAATTTTCATCAAGTCCATCTGTTTCACACAGTTCATTGCCCGAAATATCCTATATTAACAGTGATTTATATCCCGGACAAAAAAACAACAGCGACACATCAAAGTACTCATTCAATCCATCTGTCTGTAAAAGCAAAACCGAGTCTATATCGCGGGCATCAAAGTCTATGACCAGCAGCAAGAGCGAAGTCACCAAATCTCATCGACACAAATTTCTGTGTCCATACCCGGACTGCAACAAAACGTTCACCACAGGGTAACTACTTTTACTGCTTTTTTCACGCCTGTTGTGCTTTATATACTGTTCATAAATACAAAATATTTATGGATACCATGCCATACATTAACCACAGCTAACAAATCGCACTTTTTATTTTTTTGTAAATAATGGTAAATTCAACTATAGCGGTCATCTGGCAAGACATCAACGCATTCACACTGGCGAAAAAAACTTTCCCTGTATTTATGACGGATGCACATCCAGATTTTCAAGACAAGACAACATGATGCAGCACTATAGAACACACTTGTCTTCTAAATCTAAAAAGAACTCTGCCTTGCGAAGACTAGTTTTTGTTGGGTCAAACCACACTACACATAGTCCGTTAGAGACAAACCACAAAGACGGTTACAGCACCAAAAACTATTACTATAACAACTACAACAATGACTCTCCGATATACACTTTGGCAGATGTGGCATCATTCGCTAAATTCTAAGAAATGCTTGTAAAATTGGTTTTCGGCTGTTCAGCTTCTCTGCAAAATGACCACACACTCCCTGTTTATTAACACATACTTTGTATTATATCCATGCCGTTTTAATATTTCAAATGGTTACCCTTGTTCCGTTTTCTTATATTTTGTCTTTTTATACTTTGTCTTTTTTATGTTTTGGTTTTACTAATAAACTACATATGTGTATTTATTATGGATTTGAAGCGACCAGCACCGGAAAAAGTAGGAGGCAGCCTATATGATTACCGCTCCTTTGATCAGCAGATACTGGAATGGATTATGCTGCTTAAAGGGGTGTGTGAACAAACACAACATTTGAATGTTCACCAGTTTAGTCACTCGAGATATTAGACATAATTTGTCAAACAATCGATTGTGAAGTTGATATTGTGATTTACTGTTTGTGATTATTTATTTTGGCTGCCAACAGTCGTCTACAGTTTAATGTAGTATGCCACAATGGTTTTAGGCACTTTTGGATAGATTCTACTCCAAGCATACAGTCATTAAACTCATTGATTACAAAACGAAACATTCAAGTTGAAACAAACCCAAGTATTTTATAAATCGCTATGCATCCTTTATGCACGCTTAACATACTCTTGGCCATTATAATGTAATGCATATTCAATCGTAACACATGGGGTAATGAGGGTCTAGACAGCAATATTGGTTTCAAATAGGTGCCTTGTCTTGTAAAATATGTAATAGATCAATCCAGCAACCAAGTTTAAGTTTACTGAAGAACGATTGAACGTATTTGCTTTCAACTAGGGTGATATTTCTTCCATTTATATTTGAATATATCGAACTTTTAATCTACTTAATCAGCGACGAGTATATCTAAAAAATACAATAATCATTCGAATTTGTAAATGTGAAAAACTATGTCTCATTTTTCTTTTTCTTTTTCTTTTTCTTTTTCTTTTTCTTTTTATTTTTTTCTTTCTTTATTCAGGCTACAGTCGTCCCATTTGAGCCATATTGAGGTCTAGAATGAACAGTTTGAAAAGAAAGTGGTAGTTTTACCTTCAAGTGGGCACCATGACATTGGTATAAACCGGCAAGGCGCAAACAGGGGGTAAAACTAACTGATGCTAACTTAATACGTAAAGTACTACTTGCTACTTTAGTACATCAGTATCCTTTTTTTTATTACTTGAAATTGAATTTACGCTTTTTTTTATGTTGCGCTTATACTCCTAGCTTTAGCCTTTGGGATTGGAATTGGAATTAGTAATTGGTATTTTGGCTGATTAGCATGTAAAGCTTAAAGCGATGTACAGGAGCCCTTTTTGTATTGGGATATATAAGAGGCTGTTTCGACTCCAATAAAAAAAACCCCAGGCCAAAAAAAAAACTTCAATGATGACCTAGATTATTAATTAAATTAAAACTTTAACCAAACTGTTGTTTTCTCCCCTCCCCTGCGATAGGTCCGAGAGTGAGCTGCAGTGCGCAATTTTATTTTAAAAGGGGTATTTTAAATTAGTTGCTAAATTAATTAATAAATGCCAGGGCCAATAGTGGTGTTTGTGGATTGGATTACATTAGACACGATTGAATAGGAGCAGCAGTTCCATTAGGTAGACACACATCATGGATTATTGTCTAGCATAATTAAGTTAAAACAGGAAAAGCTACCTCAATTAGGCTGCAAACCAAAGTTGGCTTCAATCATGACGTTGTGATTCTTAAATCAACAAATCACTAAAACCATTTGGTTGCTATTAAAGCAGCCTGTAACAACGAGCGCAAAATAGTAATTTTACTAGACAGCAAAAAAAAAAAGTAAAAAAGTAAAAAAGAGCTATTTAATTTAATAATAACAACGATAAAATTGTCTGAATGTCAATAAAAGCGATAAAGCAATAAAAGCAATAATAATACAATTAATATTGCTAACGATTTGGCAACTGCCGCTAAGCTAATACTACTACTACTGAATATACTACTTGTGATATAGAAAATCAATTGGAATTCCATTTTAAGCAATTAATTAATTAATTAGTAATAGCAAAATACGAATTTGATTAAATTCATATACCACATTATCAATAATATTCACCTAAAACTTGTACAACTAGTTTGTGAGCGGACCAACAAATACAAATATACAGATACGCGCAGATTTATACAAGCACCAAAAGAAAGGTATATCTACTTTTAGCAGACAACCTGGAGGACTGGAAAGCCTAAAAATAGAGTAGATAAGCCAGCCAGTGATGATTATATTATGAGCAAAAATATTAACGACAACGATTCAAGTTTAACTATAAACCAGAGTGACGGCAATGAAAAACAAGATTCCGCATTAAAGGAAAAGTATGAAGGTGGGAGTTCTGAGACATCGGATTTAGACAGGATGGGTGATTTGGAGGATGATGACTCTCCTTATGAAGCTGTAAGGGCAAATGTCAGCCCTAAAGACGACTTTAATGCCACCGTTATTACGGCCAGGCTGTGGATTATAGCTGTATTATTATCTATTTTAATATCCTTTGTCAACCAGTTTTTCTTCTTTAGGCAGACACCGATAAGAATAGGGTTTCCTGTTATAATGCTTATAACCTACGTCAGCGGAAAGGCTATGGAAAAGGTGCTTCCGAATAAAGAAATCAGATTGTTTGGTATGGATAGCCTTGCCTTTTCCTTGAACCCTGGTCCATTTTCAGTCAAGGAGCATACATTGTTGTGCGTTTTTGTCAATGCGGGATCCTCCATAGCGTATGCGATTGATGTAATGGTTCTTCAGGAGTTATATTACAACATCAAAACTTCAACCGTTGATACCATGCTGTTGGTTATGAGCACACAGTTGATAGGTTACGGGTTATCAGGACTAGTCAATCAGGTCTTGGTTAAGCCTGCTATAATGATTTGGCCTGATAATTTGGTATGCTGCTCTGTCTTGAGAACATTGCACGAAAAGGATGACGCGCCTCTGATAAACGGAAAGAAGGTTATAACAAAAATGAGGTTTTTTGTGCTGGTTGTAGCATGTACTTTTCTATACCAACTATTGCCAGGATACTTTTTCCAATTGCTGTCAAGTGTCTCTTTATTGTGTTTTATTTTCCCTAAAAGCATGAAGGCTCAGCAGCTTGGAAGTGGGATGACAGGTCTGGGGATCGGTGCTTTTACCTTTGATTGGACAGTTATAGCCTCGTATCTAGGCAGCCCGCTCTCGATACCGTACTGGGCAGCGGTAAACATATTTGCAGGGTTTGTGATGTTCTGTTGGATGTAAGTAATCCTAAATAGATAAGCAAGCATATGGGACCACCATAAAATAAGTAGAGTAATAGAAGAGTAGAGTGATGAATGATTAGAGTAATATAAAAGTAAAGTAACAAATGGGTAAAATAATGAATGGGTAGAATAATGAATGGGTAGAGTAACAAATGTGTAGAGTAATGTATGGGTAAAGTAATGAATGACTAGATTTATTGAATAGCTATATCAGTAAAATGATGAATAACCACTTCATAGAATTGTCCCAATCGGCTACAGCTACAATTTTCTGGAGGCCCAAAAATTCCCAATTTACGGTGCGTCGCTATTCGATGTCTTTGGAAACTTGTACAACAAAACCAAGGTTACTATACCAAATGGAAGCGGGTTTAACGAGTCAGGGTACGAGAATTACAGTCCATTGAGAATAACATACTTTTTTGCGCTAAATTATGGTGTTGCACTGGCTATTATACCTGCTGCAATAGTGCACGTTTTACTTCACAATTTGCCAGAGTTTAAGCGGTTGGTTTCTAGCAAAATCAGAGATCAGCAGGACGATATCCATGGGAGACTAATGCGGAGGTATGAGTCGGTTCCTACTTATTGGTACGTTGCTGTGTTTTTAATCACAACAGTTGTGGGTGCAATCGTTTGCGAGAAAAAGGAGATTGGTTTGCCTTGGTGGGGTATGGTGTGTGCAGTGATGATATCAGCAGTTCTTTTATTCCCTTTCGGAATTGTGGCAGCAATTACTAATGTGTCATTGGGAGTAAATGTGATATCCGAGTTTGTAGCCGGTATATTATTCCCAGGAATGCCAATAGCAAACATTGTGTTCAAGACTTACGGAAGTACATCAATGAATCAGGCACTCTGGTTTACGTCTGATTTGAAGCTTGGACACTATGTAAAAATCCCGCCAAAGTCCATGTTTATTGCGCAGTTTAGTGGAACTCTGATTTCAGGAGTAGTGAATTTGATAACAACAAAGTATCTGATGTCTAGCATCCCAAACATCTGCCAAAAATCTGCATATCCGTGGACGTGTCCCAACACAAATGTTTTTTATTCAGCTTCCGTAATCTGGGGACTGATAGGTCCAATAAAGATGTTTGGGCGTGATTCTATATATAATCCACTATTGTGGGGGTTTTTAGCTGGCGCTATACTGCCAACTATCCAGTGGGTTCTAAGCCAGCGGTTCAAGGACAACAACTTTTTGAAGAATATCCATATCCCAGTGTTTTTGGGAGCGTGTGCGGTGCTTCCTCCCGCAGCAGCAGCAGAGTTTCCAACGTGGTTTATTATAGCCACTATTTTCAATGTTGTTATTTACAAGAAACATCATTGGTGGTGGCTAAGATACAACTATATATTGTCAGCAGCTTTGATGGCGGGGGCGGCTCTTGCCGGAATATTTATCTTTTATGTATTCCAAATACACAACATAAAACTAGATTGGTGGGGCAACCAGAAGGACTTCCATTGTCCACTTGCCAGCAAGACAAAAGTCATATTTGAAACGTCCTAACCAAGCCTATCTACAATAGCCAAGCATATACGTTTTTATTTTGTTTTTATTGATGATTTGTAGATTAAAATAAAAAGAAAATTTCAAGTTTAACATTGGTCCAGTACACAGTTTTCACAACAGTTTATTTTTTTTTTTCTCTTTCTTTTCCTTAGCACCCTGTCACTACAGTAAAGCGAACGAGCATTTTCCTAGTCTTTATTATAACAGCTATAAACCATACATCTGCAAACAGTTATTCTTAAATGTAAATACAACAAATTAGTGTGTAATTACATAATGATATTATTAAAAAAAAAGTAGAAAAGCACTAAGCGCTGTCATGGCCTGTTTGTGGAAGTGTTTAAATAATGATACAATATGGTAGTTGAGATAAAAAACGAATTCATATATTTCCCTGAGCTTAAAATGACAAGCGGATTGACCAGGTTGGCTAAAAGTTTTGCGATGGTTGTTGATCGAATGCCAGAAAATCGTGGCCAGGTTCAAATATATTTGAGTTAGAATATTCAGGGTTGTAAACAGGAACATGTAGGTGGTACATGATGTAGTTTTATAAATAGCGAGTGGGACCTAGAACCAGGGTCTACTGTATGATTGCTAGAAGTCTATCACAAACTAGAACACCATTTGAAATGCAATAATACAAGTTTTATGAGATCTTTTTATATACATATTTTTTGATTTGAGTTTTTTTTTTATTGAAACGAGTTCTTTTTCTTTGTTTCAAAGTCAGCAATAAAAATATAGTTTTCTATTTCAATAAAAAAAAAAGTTGGTTTTCTAATTCGACATTTATCTAGTTGCTTGTTATCAACGAGAGGGGGCTAGATAGTCAAACAAGTAAATGCTGTTTATGGTGGCTAGCATAATTGCTCATATCCACAACAATAGTCCAATAAACAAAGTGTATCACAGTTCTACATTAGTGGTCTTGCAGAAAATGCCGAAAGGCACGAATTTTTTATTTTTGGAACTCAAATTGAGTTAAATTAGCTAGAGCAAACACATTTGCTATTCCAAGTAGTCAAGATACGAGTGGTGGAAGAAAATTGAATAAAGTTGATGAAAGCTCAAAAGGATTAATAAAGATCCAAAGGCCTAAATTAATCCTGTTAATAGCAACAAGATGAACCACGCGGTTCAAGATAAACAAGCAAGTCGATTGGATTACTTGGTTTTAGGTTAAAACACAAGCATATAACTGAATTAGGTGAAAAGCAAAGGCTTAGTGGTCAAATATAAGCCAGATGTCCTAAACAAGGTATGCTTTTGGTTTGGGATTAACGTGCTTAGGCTTTATACAGATAGCTAAGCGTATGGCAAGTGCGAATTAAGAGTTATTTGGGGCAAGCAAATGAAATCTTTGCGCAATGGAATTGATACGATATGTATGTTTTGCAGCAACAAAAAAAATAGTAATAAATGAAGGGGATGGAGATAAGAAAGCATAAGGGTGTATTATCAAAAGCTCTAGCAACAAGGCTATTGTTGATAAATTAAAAAGGTAGCACGTCCTGTATCTAACAGAATGTAGAAAGCCGTAATAAGCCGTTATTCCATAGCAATTGGTATAATGACAACAATACATATTTTGTTTATAAAAACAAACAGTGAATTGTCAAAACTTGGTTGGTGGTTTATTCCACCTAGTAAGCCAGCCAAGTCAGTTAAAGTCGATGAAAGAAGGTCAATTGAAATGAGTATGGATATGTTGGTAAGTTGAGTTGAATCAATATGTACATATGTACAATGTACAAAACAACACGTAAACTGATTACGTATAGTATTAAATGACAAGCCAATTGTATTGATGGCTTTTTACTTTCCATTTATTTTGCTTTGGGCTTATTAATGGTAAATGATTTTGGTGGAAGGTGAAACCGAGAGTAAAAGCTCGGGCTTGGCAATAAAAGAAAAGGTAAAAGTAAACAATCAGAAGACAACGTAACAGTTAAATTAGAAGAAAGTAAGGGATATTAGATTATTTTTAGAGTTGGATAGAAAAAAACAATTTGGTGGAATAAGTTGCAAGAGAAAATTAAAAAAAACGACACAGGTCTGGCATTTGTATAATTCAAACAGTAGTAAAGTGACCGGGAAGATAAAGCAAGCCATAACGATTAGCCGGAGAATATCAGCAACACTAGTCGTTTCAATTTTAACTACAATTTTCTAATAAAAAATCAGTGTGTTGAATTGCTTGTAAGAGTAAACGCAAATTCAATTGACGAAAGGGTAGAGAATAAATAGAAAGAAATCAGATCGTATAAAAGTAAAAGTAAAAGCAAAAGCTAAAAGCTAAAAACAAAAAGCTAAAAACAAAAAGCTAAAAACAAGGAGTGCACGGATATTTCGATAAACGGGAAAAATAATGTCGGAAGAAAGAGATTTAGAGTTGTTGGAGACAGTAGAGCTAAGGTTCGGATTGGCAGACAGTAAGGAAAAGTTGGAGGCGCAAGTTAACAACTTTCTGGTGCCATTATTGTACAAGCTGAATTCTCCGCAACCAAAAGTCAAAAGCAAGGTGGTCACATTGTTGGCACATATTGGACGAATGATAAATAGCGAGGCAGAGTTAAAGTTGCCGATCGAAGAGATATTTGGGTTTTTTGAAGATGCCAGCGGTGGAGCTATATCAGCGAATTTTGGGCTAATATACATTCAAAAGGCGATGGATAGAATTGAGATTAAGGTGAGTGTGAGCGAGAGGGATGAAGAGTTTAATAAAGGTATCAATCACAAGATAGAGAGTTAATATTAGGTATGATAATTGTGAGTATAGGAGAAAATTGGGTACGTTTCAAGGCTTATAAAGGGGATTTGTAAAAGGACAGAGAACCAACAGATAGCGATTAATGCGATAATGATTCAGGTAAATAAAAAGCGTATGACTGGATTGCAACATTTATGCGTTAGGCGAGTAAGGAGCTAAAATGAAAAGTGTGATGGTTGGTTGGATTAGGCGGTTGGTGAGATAGTGGAGGAGGATAAGGAAAAGCTCAAGGAGTTTAAGTTATGCGATGAAGAGACGGCGTTGTACTTTGCGAATGTTGCGAGGGATATATTGTTGTACTATCCAGTGAGGCCAACGGGAGAAGGGGAGGGCACAAAAAACGCAGGACTGTCGGTTAAGGCGGTAAGAGCGATTACAGATGGGGGAAAGGCGGGGTGGGTGAATGGGAGAAAGCAGCTATTGGAAGTGAAAAGGGGAATGTTGAGATTGATAATTGAGGCTAGCGAGTTTGAAAGGTATGATGTTGAGGAAATGAAGTTTATTAGTTTGTTGTGTGGAAGCTGCGACTCGAATTACCATGAAATCAGTGTTTTGTCATCGGACGCGATCAAAAGGTTGAAGCCACTAAACTACGACAGTGACAAGCTGGCAAAAGAGCTGTCAATGATGTTTCTTGGGGGAGGTGGTGGGGGCGGTGCAGAAGAAATCAGGGAGCCTTGTTCGCATAAGGTGAAGCAGCAGGTGATAAAACACTTGAACAAGAGCAAGGCGGCAGCAAGACAGTTCCCACAATGGCTAAAAATAGTGTTTGAGTGTTTGTATGGAGCAAACACAAACGATGCGTTAAAGCAGCAAGGGATGATGTTTATGTTGTGGGTGATTCAGCAATCGCCGATTGAGCAGTTGCGGAGTTCGGGTCCGGTGTTGGTGCAAGGAATCAAGAAGATGCTGGGAATAAGCAGTGTGAACGGGGAGGTATTAATAGACAGATCACAGTCTAGCAGCAATGAGCTGGTGAGGATGTATGGGTACAGTTCGTGGGCAGCGTTGACAACACGGGTGCCAGCGCTGTTTAACAGGGATACAGATTGTCTGAGGCAGCTGTTTGGGGTGCTGGAGATAGAAAGCCCGGTGATGCGGTCAAGCGTACAGGAAACGATTTATGCGGTGGGGATGGCGATATTCGAGACAAACGACAGGCGGCTGGAGGAGTTGGTGCTGGACATTCTTGAAGAAAAGATAAAGCACAAGGGTTCAAGCCAAGTCAAGCTGTGTGTTCTAAGGCTAGTTATTGATGGCCCTGCTTTTAGCAATGTTCGGTGTAGGAGTTTGTGTGTTTTGGGCACCTCAAGTGAAGATACACAGATAAAACACGCGGCTTTGGCGGGGCTGTCATTGGGTGTACAGCAGGTGGTTTCCAAGGGGTCGGGTGTTTCTGGGGCAATGGAAAGTGATGGTGAACAGGGTAGTGACTGGGTAGGTAGATATTCAAGCAGACTTCCAAGTTTGGAGGAGTGGATTGGGTTTATAAGCAGCGCGATGAAGTCGTACTTTTCGGGCGATGGAAGCGACGAGGCAGCGATGCATGCGGATGAAGCAGAAGGACGAGACTATGGGCTGCAGAAATGGCCGGCTGGTGGGGCTTGGGAAAACGATATGTTTGTTCAGAGGAAAATAAAGTATCCGCCAGGCGCGTGGAACCACTTGATAGACTTTACAATGCAGCTGATTACAGTGCACGGAATGTGTAAAGTTGCAGCTGGGGCAATCGGAAAACAGTTTGGAGGGCCTGTGTGGGTGGATAGTGGGACAGAGAGCAGGGAGAAGGAGGCAGTGAAGTTGCTGGGGATGTGGAGTAGTCTGCACTTTGATATTGAGTCAATGTTTGAGAATCTGGATTATAGAATGGCGTTTTGGGAAGGGATGCAGATTATTGGGGAGGGTGGAGACGGTTGTTTAGTGAGTCTGGTGGGGTTGGCTAGGTTGGCGATGATGGTTAACAGTAAAGATAACGCTGCTGGAAGCGACCATGTGCTGAGCGAGACAGTGATGCCGCATCAATTGAGGGCGTCGGTGTTTATGAGGCTAATGGCAACCCTAGGACCAAACAAAGTACTTGACCTGGTATATAGTGGTAGGGAATCAATAGGTAGAATAGGGTCTTTGATTCCGAGTTCACAGTTACGGACCAACTTGGCTGCGGCTATGGGAGTCTCGTTAATGCATAAGCTGGACTCGGTGATAATTGGGCGTGCTGAGGATATGATGGACTCTTGCGGGTATTCAAATAGTGGGGTGGTTGTTGAGGTGGTCGAGTATCTGGAGCGAATTAGCGAAGATGTTGCGAAAAGAGCGGTTGAGTCAGAGCTAAAATCGAGGTCGAAATCGAGGTCAAAGCCAAACGCAAAAGCGAAAACAGAAGCAAGTGCAGATTCAGACGTAAATAGTGACATAGCGGTAAAGTCAAAGAATGATTTGCAGTTGGCTGGATCAAGCCATTTGGGTGGGTTGGCTGGTGAGGATGTGTTGTTGCTGTTGAAGGAGCTGGAAAGTAACGAGTTTATGATGAATATGCTGATTTTGGGATATTCGTTGCCAAGAGCGATGTTGGTGATTGATGGTCAGGGTGGTGGAGAACACAAGGTTGAGTTTGAGATGGTTGAAAGAGTGCAGCGGATGATGGAGCTAGCCCAAAGAGTAGCCAGTCTGGTTTTGAAGGCGATAGGCAATGAGGTTAAGGCACAAAAATCGATAGGCACGATGTACACAACTATGTTGCTTGAATGTGCGTGTGCTTTGGGTGCTGAATTTGGCAGGTTTGGGTATTTGGAGGTGTACTCGTATCCAAATCTGGCTCTGCCAAAGCAAAAATCCGAGGTTAAACAGGCAGAAGTAGGTGGTGGTGGTGGTGGGGATACGTTGGTGGTTAGTGATAGCGACATGGTTTATTATTTGTTTGTTTTGGCAATGTCGGGCAAATGTGACGTAAAGTCATTCAACAGTGTTTTGGATGCAGTGGCAGGAATAGCCATGGGAAGCAAAAACATACCCAGTAACAAGAACAGAGTCAGTGGAAAAAGAACTAATGCGGATTTGAGTGATTTTGATGGTGGGTGGCCAGAGTCAAGTGCAAGGATGGGTGTGCTCAAGTTTTTGGGAGAACTGACAAAGTCGGAAAAGACGAGCATTAAGCGAATCGATGCTCAACTGGCGATTTCAGAAGTTGTTCCTTTGGTTCTGGGCCAATGGGACTGCGCGCTGTCCAAGCCGTTGTATGGAGGATGTTTGGCATTGGACATAGCCAGGCACACCTCGACGGGACAGGTAGCTGAGGGAGACAGTGGAGGCGATGAGAGCTGGAGATGGGTTGTTTTTGATAAGCTTGGGGAGATGGCAGGTTCGCACCGCCAAACGGAGCGGTTTGCAGCGGCGTGTTGGATTGCCAACTTGGTTTTGTACTGTAGGCATTTGGGTGAGGTTTCAGGCAACACAGTGATTTTACACAAGATGTTGTGTGGGCTGTTGATTGATGCCGACGAGGTAGTGCAGAGCGTTGCTGGGCGGTGTTTGAGCATACTGTTTGAGGCCAGCTTGAGCACCAAGTCGCGTGAAGATATGCTGTACAACATCATCAACACGCTTGGTAATAGAAGACCAATAAAGTCGTCTGACCCCTCTGCAAACGAGGCGCAGAGCCAGCTGAGGTCGCAGCTTCTTGACACGTCTGGCACCGAGCCAGCAGCCACAAGTTCAGCACCGGTGGCTAGTGGTGCAAGAACGAGGGCAGGGACGGGAGCGGGGCTGAGAGCGAATCTGACATCGGCGGTTGTTTTGACGTATAGGACAATACTGAATCTGGCGATAGACGTGCAGAACGCAGAGCTGTTTTACAAGCTGATTGTGCTAGCAGGCGAGGGAATACAGGCACCAATAACGTTTGGGCCAAAGTCGTTTTCAGCGGTGTCGATTGAAAACGCAAGCAAGCAAGTGCAGCAGAATTCAAAGCTGATTGTGCCAAAGCTGTACAGGCTGAGTTTTGATGTGAATGTGGCTGTGGCGAAATCAATGAATGCGATCTGGCAAGCTGCGTTCAAAACTATTCCGCCAAACCCAAGCTACAATTCGTCGGCCAGCAGCAGTGCAGTTGGCGGTGCGGTGATGTCGTGTGCGTCGGTGGCGTTGGGCTACTGGGACGACATATTCAGCGAGTGTTTGGTTAGTATGAGGTCAAGTGACTGGAAGCTGCGCCAGTCTGCGTGTTCGGCGTTGGCAAACGCAATTAATCTGGCTGATGATATAACAAAGGTCATGCGACATGTTGAGCCAATGTGGACTATTACGTTTAGACTGTTGGACGATATCCGCGACAATGTTAGGAGTGAGGCGCTGAGGTTTGGCAACACCTTGGCAAGTGCAACTCTGAGCTGGTGTGGGTCTGAGGCTGGTGATTTGGTTGAACATGGAAGTGCCAGTGGAGTTGGCGAACAACAACAGCAACAACAACCAACAAGACTTGAACAGTCTAGTCCAGTTGTCGGGCGGGTCAAGAAGAATGTTTTGCCTAAAGCGCAGATCAATTCGTTGATTGCAATAGTGATCCCGCTGCTGCTCGATACAGGACTGGGCAATTCAGCCAAAGAGGTGAACGCGTTTACGCTGAATTTCCTGGTGAAATTAGCGCCACTAGACTCAGCAAAGCCATTTTCAAGCAAGATAATTCTGAGGCTGCTGGTTTGTTTGTCTGATATGGAAGACCAGACGTTTAACTACATTGCACAGAATGTCAATAACTGGGACATTTCGGCCCAGGAGCTGGATTCGGTTCGTTTGAATGCAACAAAGATGTCGCCGTTGATGACAGTAATCGAAAAGTGTTTGGTTAATTTGGATGACTCGGTTATGAAGGAGTTTAGCGAGGGGTTGTGTCAATTGGTGGTTCATGGGATTGGGCTGCCCACGAGATTTGCAACTGCAAGAGTGATTGTGACGCTAACGGTGAACTATCCTGATTTGGTTAGTGGGTATGCGTTGCAGTTATCGCGGTCGGTGCTGAGCGTGCTGGTCAAATCGAGTGGAAGCGAAATGTTGGCGTGGGCGAATGCAATTTCTTTTCTTTCGCCGTTCCTGCCATCTACTTCGTTTGAAAAGCTGGTGGCAAGGATGTTCAAGTTGTACTTTGACGGGTACAGTTTGGAGGGAAGGAAGGCCAGTGTAGCCACGATGCTGCAGCTGTCAAAAAGGTGCCAGAAGAACTTGAAGCTGGCTTTGCAGACGTTGCCGCTGTTGTATGTGGCAAAGTTTGATCTGGATGCTGGTGTTTCTTCCAATTCTTCCGAGTGCTTGGACAATGTGTACAACGGCATGTTTGATGGCGAGATAAAGTCTAGATGTGGGCCCGTTGTTGTTGAGCTAGTGGTTTCGATGCTGGGTTCAGGTAACTTTGTTTTGATTAGGCAGGCGTCTGTGGTTCTTGAAAATCTGTCCAAGTACTCTGCATTTTCAATGAATCCGACTTTGGCCTCGGTATCCACCAACAGTTCCAGCTATGGCAGCAACATGGCCGGTGTTTCTGGTGCAATGCACCAAAGCGTGGTTGATAAACGAGTCCAGCTTTGTGCAAACTTGGAGCTTTCGGGCTCTAACACTGACACGGTGATCTCTGGGTTATCTGCGGGCGACTTGGAGTTTGTGCAAACTCTTGGTAAATGTGTCAGCCCATTACTGCAAACGTTGCGGGGGAAGGGGTATTGGGCCGGAAAAGAGTTTGTTGTTTCTGCTCTAGTAAGCGTTTCGCTCGGTTGTTTGCCCATTTTAACAAACAAAATCAGCAACAATTTGGGTGTTGACTTAGATCGTGTGCTTGATGTCATTATCGCTCAAACCGTAACTAAGGATTTGAGTTACAAAAGGTCTGTTGTTATACAGCTTACCAAGTTTGTTCAGTGCTCCAAAATCGACGTCTTTGACCAGTTGATCCCAATTCTGCTTGATATTGTCAACATACCGATTCCTGGAAATGGCAGTGATGAACCAAACACCACCGACTCTGACGACTTGACCAAACCGCTGATTCTTTCTTGCCAGGCAACCTGTATCAACGGAATCTCCGATATTCTACCCACCACCAGAACCCTAAACAGCACTCAATCTCTCCAGATCCTTGCAAGTCTTGAAACCGTTTCAATCAATGGAATCTGGATCGTTAAACTTGCTGCTGTTCAGACGGTTTTGTCGCTGTTTATCCACCTTATCAAGCCCGAGATCTTGCTGCTTGAACACAAACAAAGTAAACAGTCCCAGCTAACAATCTCCACCACCAGCACTAGCACCATTACTCCTTACTCTCTGTTCCAGGACATCTCCTCTTCTTACTTTCAGGCCCTTGAACGGATACTGATTGCTTCAAGCAACGACAACAAGTACCCAACCATTCGTCTGTTTGCTCTCGAAATCTGTTATGTTTCATTGCTTTGTTTCAACCATTTTGGCAAATCTTCCACCAAACAGATTTTTATTGATGCCCAAGCTGACAGGGCTTTCAAGAGCCTGGTCATGGCTTCTACAAAAATCATTTCTACTATTACCGACTCTGATCCTGATCTCTCAGTCAAAAACGAAGCCAAGCGATTACTCGGAGTTCTCAAATAATTTCCCTTTTTTTTGTTTATTTTTATTTATTTACTGGACTACAATTTTATCTTTGGTTTTATTTCTTGTTTTAATTCTTATTTTATTTCAATAAATTTGGCGCTTTGCTTTGGCTTCAACAGTTTAACAACTCTTTTCTTGATCCCCTTGTCTCAAAAAAAAAAAAAAGAATTAAAAAAAATTGCTATAAAAATTTCGAAATGTCAAACTCATCCGATTCTCCATCACTTACGATCGCTTCCTCGTGGTAAAGGTAGTATTGGTTATCCACCAGCCTTCTGTTTTTACCAGCTCTAACCAGTTCCTTGCCTTGGCACTTTTTGTCGTCTGGTGCCAACTTTCTAACCTTTATAATCTTTTTTTCTGCGCTAACATTGTCAGTATACCACTCTGTACTACTGTCAATCTCAATATCCATATCAGCATCCATCTCGTTGTTATGTTCAGCTTTAATTTTTCCACCATCTTTGACGCCACCATACTGGTTTCCATGCTTAACACTGCCATCTTCCTTGCTGCTATAGTCTCCTAGCACACCTTTCTCCACAGGTTTATACGTGTATTTGGGACTATGATCAAACTTCGCTCTTCCTAGCTCTATCTTTTTCATCTCTGCCCTTATACTTTTGTTGATTCTCTTGTTCATTTCGAATATCTCCGATTTTTTGCTTGACACATCTTTACTATATACATCCTCTTCCTTTATTCCACGTCCACCACCGCATTGAACCATTATGTTTTTGTTTTCCATCATCTCTTGATCACTATTCTCAATCGTTGGTCCTGCAAACTCTTTTTCTAGAGCTTCACCATTTACCACTTTGATATCTTTTCTGCTCTCAATTTCACGAACCATGTTACTGCTGTTTTGGTACCTATACCCATATTACTTTCAGTTTCACCACTTGCTCCAGTTTACTCATATTCTCAAGCACACATACTCTACAGCCTGGTTATACCATCTGTCTGGCATAGTATATTACCTTTTTTTGACCATTGAATGTAAAGCCACAATTTCCTCGTTGAAATTTGAATGCCTTCTCATTGTTGTGTATGGATTCCCTTTAGTCTGTATTTTGGTCACTTTTGTTGCTACTGAAATTGGACTGGGAATATCTCTGTTATCTCCTAGTTCAACTTCTACCCTTGTGTTCAAGTTTACTGTTTTGGGTTTGAGCACCCCGGTGCCGCGATCCACTGCTGTTTTAACGTTATTTCACGTTTTGCACTTCATTAATATTTTTTTTATATTGAAATTTCCTCATTAATGTTTTGCACCCCACTAAAATCATATAAATTCTAGGCTGTAATCTAATCGGCTCAAGTACCTTGGACATTTTCCACTGAATTGGTGTTTTTCTGGACTTTGTTTCTTGGAATATCATTCTCTTTGTTATTCCTTTCTATAACTAGTCGAGTTAACAACAATCATAATCACTCATATAGCATGCTTTTCAGTTTTTTTAAAATCCAACATTGAAACAAAGTTTAACCAGAAATACACATACACACATGTATACGTACCTTTCAACACCTGGTCTGGTACTGGACATCTTTGTCGACGTATTTTATAGGTGTTAACAGCTCCTTTACTTGCTTGACCAAACGGATCCATTATCACATTACTATACGGCAGAGCTAATTTTTTAAAAAATGGATCAAATATCCCCATTTTGGCTTGAAGTTGAAAAGGTGATGACAGAGTGTTGCTAAAGCTTGAACCAACCTGACATAAACGCCATTCCAGTGTTTGTATTTATACTAGTAGCCTGGAGTTTTGGAATAATAAGAAACAACCCGTCAAGTTTTAGTGGCTACACTGTTTTTTTGTGTTTGATAGAATAGTGAAATTGACATGTCAAATTTTAGTGTTCATTAATTGACTCGAGTTTTTCTTATTTTCAAACTTTGTGTCTAAAAAGCAAAAAAGAAAAAAAGAAAAAAAGAAAAAAAGAAAAAAAGAAAAAAAGGATCAGATTATACACGCAATTAATATAACCAAAGTTAAAGTCGACATTTCAGTAAAAATAAGGGTAAATATTGATGGAATTTTAATTTGGCGTCGTTCTGATCACACACAACCGTGTCAAGACTTATTCAGTCAAATGCCGACAGTTTTAAATTAAATGTCAAGAATAATTCAACATCCAAATTAGGCAATATGGCTTGGTGCTTGAAGTACATATTGTTAAACTCAACTATAAATATATAAAAAAATGGTATAATGACTAAAATGATTGACGCTACAAGTGTCCGTCATCTGAGTGATCTGGCAGGTCTTCACCTACTATTCCTAGGTGAATAATTCGGGTTCCGGTCTGACAAACAGGGTCTATATGCTTCCCAACAACTATCCCATCCTCAGGGGCCTTGTAGGTCTCGACCAGTTCTCCAAATATATTCCTAACATGCGCAATGTCTTCGTTTTTTTTAACCCATGTATTGGTTTCAGGTATTACAAAAAGCACGCCTCCTGACTTTGCAAATATCCAGTACTACGGATCAATTTAGTTATGCATTGGCTTGGTATTAGTTTCACAATTTTTCTGACCCGAAAAAAAAAATACAGAAAAAAAATATACAAACTAAGTATTGACACACTCACACTATTCGAGCACACAACTGGTTCGGTCTCTGCTAGTGACATAGGATCAGGTATCATTTTTAAATGACTGAGAAAGTTAGTCACACCGATAAGGGCGCTTTTGACAAATCGCTTTTGGATCTTTGACGGATCGCCAATTTCAACTGTGATGGCTGGTATTCCCCTGCCCATTGCAGAGCCTCTCAACGATCCATCGGGACTTGTGTTGTGAACAATTATTTGTGGGTTTTGGAATAAAGCCATTCTTCTGGTTTCAGGGTTGAGCAGGTTGGCTCTTACGTACAATGAATTGACACGGCCTTTGCTGGCAGTGTGCAAGTCAATGAGATAGTCAAAATTGACCACAATCCTGTGCATTAGATTGTACGCCCACACTTGTGCTGACGAACCGTTTTCTTTGCCAGGCATTACACGGTTCAAATCTGTTCCGTCTGAGAACCCTCTTTGAGACAGCAGGTACCCGGGAGTGTTTGCGACTGGGACTGCAACCAATGTGCCAAGCATCTTTTGGGGATCAATTTCAGTAAATAGACGATGGATTAGCGGAATCCCATTTAGCTCGTTTCCGTGAAGTGCAGCTGTAATACCAACAACCGGTCCGTCGTACAGCCCTTTTGCTATTATAACCGGAACTCTGATCTTGTTGCTAAGCCCATCTTCGCTTAAACTCACCCAAACTCTGGATACTTCACCTTTAGGGTAATCTGTTATGTCCAGCTTCAGTACAGATTTTATATCTACTGAGCTGTACGTCATAGGCTTGGTGTTCTTTATTCCTAGCTCATTCACTATTTCCTCCGGCGAAATGCTCGTCAATCTTTTTCTGTACATACTGTTAGCTGCTCTGTATAAATTGCTATCCTTGTCGCTCCCTGCAAACTTATACTTCATAACTGTTGGCCACAGCTCATTTTTAAGGTTGGTCTTGGCCACTTTATCAAGCTTTTTCAGAATTTTCTTAACCGCTACAATATTCAGATTTGTAAACTCTACAAGCCCAAAGAAAAAGAAAAAACAGGAGAAAAATATTCAAGGCTGAGTTTGTATAAGCTTGGTTCTACAAACAAACATTTATTAGAATAGCTTTGGTGGATATTTTATAAATGTTTTTTATTTGGTTACCATTCAGCGAATCGATATCATGAATAAGCGTTGAGAATTCCGCCTTCCTATACCACGCAAAGTAAATTGTGTTGGTAAACAGAGACTGTTATAGTGAAAACTTCACTGCTATGCCATGTCACAACTGCGTTATATTTCCACACTTACCACTTTGTAAACTCATCAGACCCTACTTTGAATTCTTTCTAATAGCCAGAAAAAAATTGGTGATGCTTTTATTAATACAAAGGTCCAAAACGAGTACAGCGGCAAGATAGAAACGGTATTACCTTATTTCCGGTCAGTGAAAGCCTATTGGTGTATTCCTCGATTCTTTCAACAAAATAAGCATCTACTTTAGCTAGCTCAGACATAAGCAAGGTTGTAAATTCATCCACTCTATTCACTTCCTTAGGGTTTGGATCAATAGTGTATATTTTTACTTTAAGTGCCTTGTAATCCAAGTACTTCCCTTCGTATCTTGGGATTATCCTGAGCAAAAGTTGGTGGCCAAACTTCATTGTGGTTAAATTTGTAGTCAGCTGTGGTGTAGTATAATATAATATAGTTAAACGGTAACCCTATTTATGCTTAAAAGTAAAAAATATACAAGCCAAGAATATAAGATATTATAAAATGTAATCATTATTTCAGTTTAGTATTCAATTGTCAGTGCTAGCAATCCGACACAACAGTATCAATGTTGATGGTTGGTTAAATATCCCTTTTTAAAAACATTTTCTCAATTTAAACTATTATTGAGACTACACAGATTTCCTATTTCCTTTCGCCCCATATTCCATGTTCCATATTCTGTCAACATCCTTTCTCATCATAGGAGCATTTGGTAAACATGTGTTGTTTGATTAGTTATTATCAGCCTGTGTTTATATGGAATAACTCGTTTGAGCAATATAAACTAGTTTGCATACCATTCAACACACACCGATGTTGTAATGGTGCAGTTATCGTCAATCACTGCTTGGCCATACATCACAAGCCAATATTTATAATGTGTCATATTTCAAACCGAGCATCGATATTATGGCCGTTTGTTCTGTAATGGTTTTACACACAGGCCAAAAGTATTTATATTTTGTCCATTAGTTGATGTTTCCAAGATTTTTTTTATTTTATTTTTTTATTGAAAAATGCTTCCAAGGTATATTTTTTTTTTTTGAAATTCTTTACGAACTTTTTACAAGATCGTATTCCTTACCAACCAGCCAAATCAACTATAACTAAATTTCTGTTAAAGTAAACAATAAATGTGTGTAATTCGAACAATCATTGGACTACACAAGAATACTAAACAGTTGATTTTATTTATTTAAACAGTTGATTTTTGCTTCGGAAAAATAAATATAGAAATAAATCTAGCTAGGGTGCTGAATTAGAACGAGAAAACCACCCGATCCGTTCCAATCACTTTTTTAAAATGCAAAACCAATAAGTCAATACAAATTCCTTAACATTCGTGGTATTTTCAATATTCGAATTATTAATATCCCCAGAGCACAAAACCAAGTGATACTTGGATACAAACAGCAATATCAAAGTAAACGAAAAATGATGGTGGCACGCCAAATCCCGGATAAAATTGTCCTCATTCCAGCCTCAAAGTCAACGACGCAAGCAGAAATAGGTTTATTTCTTTATACTTATACTCTGGACATGTATTTATAATACTCTTAATGTCATAAGAACATTTTGCAAGTCGCAAACGATATTTTTTTTCCCTTGGACGATTTTATTTACTAGTAATCCTGTTTTACGTAGAATTAAAGGAGCTCCATCTTCCAAATCCAAAAAACAGCAAGTATAATTATCAACTATATCCTAAAGCTTTACGAGTATGATTGATAAACGAGTTTTTAGTATAGTAAAAGCATTAATGCTGTGTTAACACTGCTTAGCGATTCACAGGTTACTAATTCGATTCTTTGGCTCAAATAGACGAAAAAGCAGTATTTTATTACAGTGCCACCGAACAGACATTGTATCAGCCCGTAAAAGTTGATTTTAACAAGACTCGCTCATGGTTATTGAACCAAAAAGTAACAAGCGGTAAATATTGTGCAGATACTGGTGCTGTTGGAAAATTGGATAGGGTTAGATGCTATCAGGAACAGTTTCAGAAATTTGATATTAACTTTTAGAATAACCTGATGTTTAAATATAGATGGCTCATATTCAATGCTGACCAGGGTTGACGAAACGTTTATTATTTTGGCCATACTGGAATACTGCATTCCAAAGGTAAGAATACCTTAAACCCCAAAGTTAACATGTTATCAGAGTCATGCTGTAGCTTGTGCTTAAAAACATTTGCATTTAACTGTTTTATTCGTGTAAATTTCCCTAGCGAGATAGTGGCGAGTACAAGTATGAGCAATATGATTGCATTCACATAAACCATAACCTCCAGGAAAGCGGGATGGGCGACTCGATAAAGTATTTTTTAGGCCAAAAGTCCGTTGATTCGAGCCTGAACCAGATCTGCGACTTTTTAGGTATTTTTTTTAATCACCTTCACACTGAATGTCTCTATTGTTGTTATCGTTGAAGTCTTGTATAACCAACTTTTGTTGCGACAGATGTCGGGTCTGATAGACATGTTAGAATCAATCCTACAAAGACTTTGAGCTGGATACAGAGGAAGGTTAGTAGATCCATACAGACAGATTTATTGAGTTTAAAAGTGAGTTAGGTGAATGGAGAAAAAGTGCTATTGATAACAAGTGTGTGACTTGGCGATATACTGGTTATAACATCTCTGTATTTAATAGTTTGAGAACATATTGGCAGGATACTCAAAAGCGAGGCCCTTGGTCAACGCGACGTACAGAAAGGAGGCAGAGGTGTCCAACGCTGAAGATACAGTAAAAGGTATAATATACGGGTTTGTGTATATTTGCTTAAAACCAACTTGTTTGGAAATAAAGTGATTGTGTAACGTATGTAATAAAACGTAATAGATATTAGGAAGCGTGAAGTAGCTGAGCTATTAGGTCAGTATCTGACGCCGGTCTGGAACGAGGCCTTGGTAGCAAGTTATGGGTAATATAACGCTTTGCTAAATACATATATGGCAGTGCGGTCTGGTGCTTAAAAAAACCAGAGCTTTATACAAAACCAGAGTTAAGTTTTCAAAATAAAATAAACCGTAGGCTAAAAGATATTGTTGTCAAGCTCGAGTCATCGAGTAGCGCGGATAGCAGATTGAACCTGAATACAGCGGAATACAACAATGCATCTAAACATGCTACTACGCGACCTATATCTACAGCAAAGGTAACATCTTGTTTTTTTATTTATTAATTTTTTAAAAAAAACACATTTGTTAAGGGTGGAGTGAGGGGTTGTTTAAAAAATTTGTTTTTTTTTCTGATGATTTTCAGTTTGACAGTTTAAAGTTGAATCTTTGATGTTGAGATTACCGTGTGGTTGAATGTTTGTTAGGGGAAGAGTTCCGTTAATACCAAGACAAACAAGGATATGCCAAATACAATGAGAATGTTTTTAAATTTAGGAAACAAGGCAACCAAGAAATAGTTGGATGGTGCAGTCGCTACTAGTAGACTAATGTTGATAGTATTGATAATATGACTTTGTTTATATGTAATACCGCTGCGTCGTTTTTTTTTGCAAGTATAATATGTTACTATGTCGCCATGGCGCGACTTGTTTATTAAACACAACTGATTATTGCATACAGAAAAATTACATAAATTAATTGGGTTGAGTTGGTTTGGGTCAGCTCAGCCTAACAAAAGAAACACGTAGTGTTTAAGTATAAGCTGCCTGTAGAAAAAGCACAAACAGTGCAAAGATGTTCTAGAAGACACGAATTAAACTTCCTTGCTCTAAATTGTGCCAAATGGATGGCTCTTTCAACAAACTATAGGTTTATGAGTTGATGAGTTGCGATAAAACTTTGTATTTACTTGCCCATATTTATTGAGATTGAATATTAAGATTTAATGGATATGAATAAGATCGCCAATACCGTTTCTGTTTATCTGAACAAAAAATCTGTTCTTGGCATATCAGAGTATACATTTCCTTGCATTATTATGCGTGGTACGTACCCAAATTTATACAAAATCACCATCAACGATGATCTAGGTAGCTCATTCCACGAGCCTTATACCAATCGAGCCCAGCACTTATCCATGGATACCGTCGGATAACTGATGTTATATAGTCGAGGAAGGGGATGACTGATCGTGACAATATATATATATATATATTGTTCACAGCCTTCAAAGTATTCCGTAGCCTTTTACAGGATTGAATACTGCTTAAACTTTCTATCACTGCCCTTTTGCTTGGCTGTTTATTTCGACTACTAATATCACTTGAATTTCAAGCCATTAAAAAAAATGAAATTAATATTCAGTTCAGAAAATTCAGTCCTGCACTTTTGGACTAGTATAATGCCCAAATGGATAGAACTTGCCAATAGAATGGTCCGAACGTATTGTGTTTAAATTGCCCCAAACACTAGATTTTCAAGTTTAATTAAGCTGAAATTATGCCGTTTTGTTCTAGCTATTCATCGCTTAATCCTGCACGATTGGAATATCTCAAAATAATAGATATAAAGCAGCAGGTTTTGGTGATAACTAACAACAGAACAATTAAAAAAAGTCTAAAACGATTCTTTTGACTCATACTCGACAACAACAAAAAAAATATAAACTAAGATCGAAATTGAAAAATAAAGATACCGTGATTTCACTCAAGCATTTAAACATTATACTCAAGATATACAATTAATAACAAAATATTTTATAAAAACAATTAAAGACAACAAACGCTCCAAGACAACAGAAAGAACAAAGAAAACTGAAACGAAAAACGGAAAGAGAAAACTGAAAAGTAAACAACGAAAAACTGAAAGCGTAAAGTACCCAAGTAAAGCCGTTCTATAAATGGCAAACGTTCACACTATGTCCGACCTTAACCAAGGGTCTGGTAATGTAATGATTGTGCGAGAAACATCAATTTTAAATTCCAGGGCGGCAATGACCAAAGAAATAAAGAGGTTTTTTAGGCAGATTCCGATACTGACAATAGCTATAGCTACGTTGATGACGTCTTTTTATTTTTCAGGTCTAGTTTCTGGGTTTTTGGGGTTTAAACATTGGCAGCTAAAGCTAGTACTGCAACCTTCAGCGATATTGAGTTATCAAGGTAAATGCAATTCGAGTATTTTGTGTGTTGCGTATATATATATATCTTTAGCTGTTGGTGCTATACTCTGGTGACGATTAACTAAACGAAACCTATTAAAACGATATTTATAGTGTGGAGGCTGTTTACATACCCATTAATACATTTTGGAGTGTTTCACTATTTATTCAACTTACTTGCATTCTGTCCGCTAAGCTATGAAATTGAAAGAACAATTGGAACGTTCAAGTACTTGTATCTGCTGTTGGTGCTGCTCACTCCCATTCCGGGCTTACTGGTTGTGGGGCTAATGAAGGTGATGGGACAGAATGGCTACGTGGCAGGAATAAGTGGTATTATATTTTCACTATTGGCTTGGGACTGTCGCCAAGGACCGGCGAGAAGGTAAATATTTATATTTATTAGTTGGGTTATTAAAGCGAATACACTGATACTTGTTGGTTTGAAGAGAAGATATGAACAAAGGGGGTTTTTGTGTAAATGGTGCATGTACGAAATAGCTTTTTTGGGTTGTTTGAGATTCCACGAATCTATTTCCCGATATTCCTGATAGTGTTTATCCAATTGACGATGCCAAATGTATCGTTTCTAGGCCATTTAGTAGGGTTGTTGTTTGGATATTTGTGTAAGTATTGGTTGGTGTGTATTTCTGTGGTAACTAGAGTATATAAATAAAACTGAAAAGAGCAATTGTAACAAAAACTTTGGCTGTGCTTGTATACCCTTGCTTAATTAGACGCCTATGGGATATTGGGGTACCTGGTACCAAGGGATGAGATTTTGGTGTGGATTCAAAACAAAACGATACACCGCAAAGTAGTCAATAGTGAGAGATATATTGGGATTGGCGGAATAGACGGGCAATCAATGGTGTTTAAATCACTGAGCAACACATCTACACTATCGATAGAGCAGGAGCCAGTGGTAGAAAGAAGGAGCTTTGCAGAGAGTATACTTCCGGCATCGATTTACAATGCGAAAGGATTGAATGTTACGCCAAAAGTGCCGCGCAGGGTTGGGACAAAGCCGCCGGTAAGTAAAATGGGGGCAGGGAGGACGTTGAACGAGTCGATTGGAAAGGCGGAGGGAAGCAGCAGCGCTAACAGAGAAGTGGATGGAGATGGTGAGGGAGCAAAAGGGGGAGGGTGGGGTATTTGGCCGTTTGGCAGGGGAGAGGGAAATATCAGACTAGGAGGCGGGTCAGAAGTGTCTGGGGGAGGTGAGAGGATGGCCAGAGCATCGACAGAGACAACACCAGCAGCAGGGGCATCGGCTTCTGAGGGAGGGATTGGAGGTTGGTTTGGGTTTGGAAGTGGTGCAAGCAGCGGGATGAGTCGCGTGCAATCTGAAGGAATGCCAAGCACATCGGCAGGGAAACAGTAAGTTGATTATCCAATTATTTGTGGGTATTACAAGTAATGTCTGTGCGTGTTGAGTAGGGAGGAGTTGGGAATAAAGTAGTGTTGATGACGGTACTACTGCTTACTAGATAAATGTTGCAATGAATCGAAGTGAAAAAGTACTGTGTAAATATGTAAATTTGATTAATTATGGTGGTTTCTGTTGATAGGAATAAAGTAGTTACGCCATCCACGGCATTACTATGACGACAAGAGAGGAAGAGGAGCACATGAATCAGCAAACCAAAAACAAAAACCAAAACCAAAAAACAAAAGAAAACGAAAGCAAAGCAAAGCAAATAAAGAAGATAATATAGCGTTTTGATAACGTAATGTTGTCGTAATCATATATATCTTATAGTCGAATTTTTGCAAAGTTTATGTAATGTATAATATATTTCGAAAAGTAATAAACCAAACCAATGCAATAAATAGTAAAAAAAAAAGAAAAAAAAATAGTTCAAGTGATAAACAATAAACAATATTGACAGTTAACTTGAGAAAACAAAAAAGAAAAAAGTTAAGTAAAAGAGATAGGATAGAAATTGTGTTAATTTTCATCAACAGGACTAAACAACCTGTCCCAAACGCGTTTAATGACGGAGCGAGGCCAGGAGCTTAGGAACTCGATGCTAAAGTCCTTGAAGTCAGCGCCGTAAATAAGAACGCCAGCGCGGATAATATCTTCTTGTATAAGATTGAAAGGTAAGATGCGCTGAAGATAAAACTCTTTAACGGGGTTTTTTGGGGCTCTGCGTGCACGGAGATTCTGGATCCTGTTTGACAGTTGGTTGGTGGTTTTACAAGGCAGCAGCTGGCTGCTCATCGACACAGTGTCGTCAAAGCCAAAGAGGTTGAGTGCCTGCAGGATCAGGTTATCTTCGCGAGGCAGAAAGTTGACTCTGTTCTTGTACCGCCTGGACACCTGGATCATTGGGTACAGCGCGACGTCCCACCCGAGATTCTGGATTATCGGCATCCACAAAAACATTACAAAGGCTGGCAGAATGGAAGGTTGTTGCGATGCTAGACTGTTTGCACTGCTAGGCTTGGTTGTAGGAGTGCTTGGTAGTTCGTTGTTTGCACTGCTTGGCTCGCCAGATCCTTCGCCAGTTGCGGCTGCAGAAGCATCGGTACTTGGGCCTGAACCAGCAGCAGACTGGCCGTCGCTGCAACCCGGGTCGGCAGAGGTCAGGCTGGCAGGCAGGTTGGTCTTTCGGCGCAGCGACTGGGCTCTTCTGAACTTGCTGGCAAACTGGGAGATCTGGCCAGAAATGACCTTGCACACCATATCGGTTTCCAGGGTCAAGTAGTTGACGAGTTCGTTTGTACCACTCAGCGTTTTGTAGTTGTACCCATGCTTGTTGACAAACTGGCAGTATACATTAGGCAGCACAAATTCGATGAGGTACGGGTGCGTTGGCATTTGCTGCTGGACGCAGTTGCAGGTTTTCTCAACTTTAGCTCTGGCTACAGGCAGACAGTTCATCAGGTAGTCGCTGTTGTATGCAACCTCTGGCGGAACTACACTCAGCGGTATCGCGTTGTTTATCAGCTTTTGCTGGTGCTGTTGCTGATGGAACGTATACGCTAGTGATGTTGATGGTGGCTGGCTTTGGCTGAACGGATACATGTTTATTCCTGACGTCACTGCTGCTGGAAGCGGTGCTATTGGGACTGGCGGCATTGGCTTCAGCCTTACCTTTTCGGCTGGGGCTTTAGATGGCTTCGCTGCACCCGCTACATTGGCCGAGCTACCACCGGTGCTGCCAGGCTCGTTTGAATCGGTTTCTGTTGGTATTAGTGTCTGGAATGTGCAGTGGATGTCGGCCACCAGGTACAGAATCAACGGTACTAGCAATGACGCGCCAGGACACGCCATAAAGGATATTGGCGATTTCGGGTTTCTGCTAGCATTAGGACTTGTGTTTGAGTTTGTGTTTATGTTTGAGTTTGAGTTTGAGTTTGAGTTTGAGTTTGACACACACTGTCCGCTAGTAGAGCCAAACTCAAACATGTTGTGGATATCAACGAGCTGATTTCTCCAGTGCAAAGCAACTTTGGTGTGCGGGCTATTCTGCAGACTTTCGATCAAGTAGGCCTGTGAAGCCAGCTGGAAGTTGTCCTGCACCTGTTTTCTCAGCAGGTCCATCTGCTCGCTAGTAAACAACAGTGGGTTGTCGTCAAGTGTCAGTGTTTGGCTTTGCAGGTCTATTTCCTCGCCCGCTTGAATCGCCTCTTGGAACAAACTCTCCATCTCCATCTCTGTGTCCACGTTCAGGCTCTCCAGTTCTGTTTCAGTCATTGGCTCTCGCCTCTTCCCCTTGCCATTCTCAAGCCTCGTGGTTTTGATGCTTTTAGGCTTGAAAAAGTCTGAATCTATTCTGGGCCGCTTTTGCCCACTTGTTACCCCCTTGGGCTTGCTTGCTCCCATTCCCTTTGCCTCGTTGGTGCCCGAGCCAGAATCATTGCTTGCAAGTCCATTCACACTCATTGCTGCCATCGACTTGTTTATCCGAATGCTGTTGTTTATACTGTCATTAATCGCCTTTCTCTGATCCTCTGGAATATACATGTTGTCTGCGATCGATGCCTTCAGGGCCTGCCAATCAATATCATTTTGCAAAGCTTTTGGGTTTGGTAAATCTGGCTTGTATCCTCCCACTCCCACTCCCACTCCCATTCCTTCATCCTTATTGTTGTTCTTAATATTGCTCTTGTTTTCAATACTGGCCGTGTTTTTGTCACCAATACTATTTATACCACCACCAAAATCCGTTTCTACTTTGCTACTATTTGTGATCCACTCGTGGAGCTGAGTATGGAGTTGATGATTCTGGTTCTGGTTCTGGTTCTGGTTCTGATTCTGAATTTGATTCTGATTATGGTTATTATTGGATCCGTTGGAATTAGTGTTGTTTGTACCCAACTCAAAGTCTTGAATCGAGTTATGTCTAAACAATCCAGACTCTGACCCTTTTAAACCTTGCAAGTAAGCCTGATTGATCAAGTTTCCGTTTTTGGCACTACTACTCGCATTAAAGAAACTGTCTTTGTTTTCAGAGCCTATGCTTGTAGCTACCTGATTCATTGACCCCGTTCTCGCCAGTTGACCATTTGGTTTTGCCATTACACCAAGATCGTATGGGGTCATTTGGCCAATACTGCTATTAAGCAAATCCACATTTCCATCTCCATCTCCATCTCCATCTCCATTTCCATTTCCATCTCCATTTCCATTTCCATTTCCATTTCCATTCTCATTTCCATCCTCAATTTCGTTGTAATCTTCGTTGTCATCATTTTCCAATTCCAATTCAGTTTCTGCACCGTTTTCGCTTCCATCCTCAAAATCACCCTCCTCAGAGTTGTCACATATATAGTCACCATCATCAACTCCATCATCGTCGTCATCATCGTCATCGTCATCGTCTCCACCTTTGTTGACAACATTGCCTGCCTGCTGGTACTGATTAACTATTCTTTGTCTGCCAACTCCATTTCCTGTTCCATCGAACTTACCAACACCAAAACTGTTGTTGATGTTGTTTTGCAAATCTGCCAGCTGTGTGCTAAAGGCGTTTTCTGAGTCAACAATTTTGTCTGAATAAATCCAGTTCGAATCTTTTAGCTGAGTTGTCCCAGTCCACTCATTCATATTCCCACTTCCACCCGCGTTGGTTTTCAGATTTCCTCCGTCTGTTTGAACCAGGCTTTGAAGAAACTCGTAATAGTAGTAGTCCATGTCGTCCATCGTAGGCATTGTCATTATATTCCCTGAATCCACACACAATCCATTACTAATTCCTAAACTGTTTGGCTCTTCAACTAACCCCATCAGATTGTTCACATCGATGTTCTGATTGCTAATGTTAAGATCCATCACTCCTGACTGCACAGCATTATTTGCCTCAATATGTTTGCTCAAGTCCCCTATATCTACGCTTTTCATTCCTGAATTATTCACCAACCCTGAGCTGTCCATATTCATATTCATACCCATTCCCATTCCCATTCCCATTCCCATTCCCATTCCCATTCCCATTCCCATTCCCATTCCCATTCCCATCCCTATTCCTATTCCCATACCTGTCCCTATCCCCATAACTGAACCAGGTTTATCCGTGTTGATTAGTTTATTCTCCAGCTGATTCACACCAGGTTTCTTTATAACAATCTGCATAGTGTTGGTTTTGCCTTTATCCTTGTTATTCTCCTTTTCCATGTCCTTGTTATTCTCCTTTTCCGTGTCCTTGTTCTTGTAATTATAATTATCATTATCCTTGCTCTTGTCCTTGCTCTGATTTTGATTCTTGTTTTGATTCCTTGCATTTTCAATCTCCATTTCCCGTCTCCACCTTGCCCTTTTAACTGCCATGCCTGACTTTGAAAACGGATCATCAATTGCCTCCATCACATCCGTTATCAGTTGACTGTAGAACTTTGATTTAAATCGCTCGCTACTTTCAACCAGTTCATCAAGCGACTCCCAATCCAGTTTCACCTTACCATCTTTTTCTGTCACCATTCCGCTTACACTATGCCCTAGTTCTGATTTCTCTAACCCTTCGGTCTTTTTGGCCAAAAACCCATTCTGTGCCGTTACGCTCGACAAATTTAGCCCCAAACCCACGTTGCTGTGGATAATCGCGCTGGAACTCGTGTTTGTTTTGTTAGTTTGTCCATTTGCTTTGGAATTTAATGTTCCCATTCTGCTTAAATCCAACCCCAGACCAAAATCCAGGCTATACCCCAGCTGGCTATTTGTCTGACTATCCATATTTATACTTGACCCTTGACTATCCATGTCAGTCTTCGTTCTTGTTTTTGTTTTTGTTTTTACAGGCGTCAGCATCCCACTCAGCCCGCCAATATCGTTTGTACTATGCTTTTTCGAAATGGCGTTTACCGTGTAGCTTTTGCCTTTCAGCATATTTTCTGTCTTGTTTGGTGTTTTGAATTCCACTTGCTTAATTGGACAGCTATCACTGCCTTTCTTTGGTCCATTTCCATTTCCATTTCCATGTCCATTCCCTTTCAAATTCCCTTTCCCCTTTCCCCCCATATCAACACCAGCCCTCCCGCCATACTCACCCTCATTGGTGTCTTGGTTTACATACTGCATAATATTACTACCCAAGTGTTGGTGTATTATCCTCCATCTTTTCTTGCACTGTAGCCCCGTCCTTATCTTACCCAAAACCCCAACTTTGATCGCTATTTGGCCCCACTCTCCAGTTCCAATCTCCATCTTTCCTGCTTGACTCGTTTCCGTAACATTATAGCCCAAGTTGCTTAGCTGCTTCACTTGCTCCAACAACACCTTATTCTCCGCCATAGTCCATTTTCTGCTGTTTGGCGTATCCATTTTTAGCCGTAGTTCATCTAACCTTTTGTCGCGGCTAGCCCCACTGCCCTGCATCCCTGTCTCGTTTCCGAATATGCTGCATTCGTTCATTTCGTTGCTGAACTTTCTTGGCGATTTCATCTCTTTCGAAAACATCCTTTTTCTGCTCAATTCCGTGTTTGGCGTGCTCCAGCTTTGCTCCACATTCATTCCCGTCACATCACTCCCCAAAAATATATCCTTATTCTTATCGTATTTTTTCCCTCCCTTCCCGCTCTTGCCCATCTTTTGCGTTTTAGACTTTTTCAACTCTACTCGATTTGGCTTTTCCCCATTTTCCTTTCCAAACACCAGTTCCTTGTCTCCCAAGTCCAAGTATCCCCCATTCTCCAAAAAACTATCCGACATTGCCATTTCTTTATGCGTCTTTGCCTTTACCACCGTCTCCACATTGCTGCTCTCCCCCGCTTTCTTGTTTAGCTCCATAAACAGAACCTCCCATGATTGCTCATCCCAGCCAAATGCCTCAGAAGACAAAGTATTGCTAAAATCCATGTTGTTGGCATACTCGTCTAGCCCCAACTCGCTAAAATCCTGCAATTCCATTTCCTTGTTTTCAGCACCTTCCTCTACTCCTTCTCGATTCGTGTTTAGTTTATCCCAAGTTAACATCAATTTGCTCTACTGAATATTATTTATACTCTACCCTTATCCTCCTCTTCTCTCTCTTTCCTTTCTTTCTTTCCTTCCTTTATTTTTTTTTATATTCGGTTGTTTTGTGTCGCGATAGTTTTGCTGTGTTTGTTTGTTTACCACTCGCGAATATATTCGACTGCTGTAGAGGCTATTATCTTTATTTTCATACACTTGCTTTTTTAGATAGTTGGATCTATTATTACTTTTACATGCCAAATTATTGTATTCTTGTTTACTATAACTTTACAGAATACCTCTTCAGCATTTGTGTGTTGTTTTATCGCTGACTTGCTGTTCCTTCTTTTGCTCTCCTTCAATTTGCTTGGCTCGAATGGCCAATAGTACAGTCAACGCGCTAAAAACAAACCAAAGTGAGTGTTTAACCGTATCAAAAGCTCGAAATGATACCTTAGTTTTCAACTCTGTTGCTTTAGAATAATAATGTTATGGAAAGTTGGTTTTTTTAACTTTATCTGCGAAATATCAACTCGCCAACTAAAAGAAAAATAATCTGTGTAAAGAAATAAAGAAACTCAAAACAAAACAAACTGTTTCTCTTTGGTATTCAATCCAAATTGGTAATTGATGTTTGGAAATTTTTTGTTTATTTATTTATTTTTTTATTTCTTTTTCTTTTTCTACTACTATTTAATACTAACTTAACTTTGAAAACACTGGTCGTTTTTCTTTTCTTTTCTTTTTTTTTCAGATTTCAGCCAGACATCTTTAATCAAATTAACTTTGGGCAATTTAGCCATTCCCCGTTTGTTTAACTCGCATTGCTTTTTTTTTTCTTTCTTTTTTTTCTTTTTCGCCAATCCTTTTCCTTTTTTTACAAAACATATCATTCTTGTCTTACCCTTCAATTTGTTTACCTTTATTTACTTACTATTTAAAGCTGCCTTTTTTTAATTAATTTAGCAATTATGTGGATTTTTAAAAGTACTAATAAAAACAACAAAAAAAAGGTAAACAAAAACAAATCTGACCTGTTTAACCGTTGATGTACAAAGTTCAATCAATTAGCCTATTTTAAATAATGTATTTGACCAATTATCTACGCAGCTTCGTCGCACCATTTTTTTTTACTTTACACTCTTATCAGCTAAATGGGGTTTTATTAGTATAGTGATTCACTTAGTCCTTGGTTGATTCCTAAGAAAATAAGCTGGAGAAGGATATCCGAACTAACCCTGAACAACAAAAGCAAGCAAACGGAAAAATAATGAGTCAACCAAGTTTTAGATGATTTACATTGAATTCTAGTTTACAATATATTATTTCAATCTAGCCTTCTAGCTATCCCGTCCTACTTGCGCACTAGTAAACCACCAAAGTTTGCATTTGTTTTATGCTCTACTTTGTCAACTCTTTTCTTCTTCTTTGTTTATCTTTAACCATGTCAATAAAATCGATGGGTTTCAGTCGATCCCTTTTCAAGATACTGAATCCACCTCATCTGATCTCACTCTCACTCTCACTCTCACTATCACTCTTGCCTTTTTTTTTAAAAAAAAAAGAGTTTTGCTGCTATGTTTGCTTATTTACTTTTCAGTAACCATAGTTTTTTTTAAGGGATAACTTCAACTCAAAAAAAAAAAACGACATGTATCAAAATTAATAATAGTGAAATGATATGTGTACACTTATCCCATGTACTTCCTGTTATTCCTTTATCCTAGTTTTGTTTTTCAAAGGAGGTAAAATGCTTTTACTATTACCTTGTTAATCGCCTAATTATTTTTGCTCATTCGTTAAGAATAAAAAAAAGTGGCAAATTGGTAGCATTCTCTTGATTTATTTGAATGGCTTGCCGCAAACATTCTTGGTAAAAGATATGAATAGCAATTAAACAATAACAAAAGCGATTACCCTAGTGTTATAATAGTACCCCACACACATTCACTCTCTCACTCACCCATTAACTCACTCACATACATTAACCACTTACTACACTACTCAGTTGTAACAGACTTGATCTTGTTTATATTTTTAATGGTTTGGCGTTTAATTTTCGTTTTTAATTATTGAAATTTGGTGTTTAATTTTCAGATTATCTGGTTTACATGCGGTATACCCAAAAACACTAGAAAGAAAGAAAGAAATAAAACCAGCTTGACCAGAGTAAACCCAAAAAAATAAAATTATAAAATAAAACCACCAACCCCTACAGCACCCATTGGTAATCGACACCAAGTACAATAACCAAGATAGACTGAGATCCTTGATGGATATGCAATCAAGTACGAGCACTGGTTTACATGGTGGTGGCGGGACTTGAAAACTAATGCTGTAGGTTGCGGGACTCGATCCTGCTTTTTTTATTTACCAAATGCGTAGCTGGTTTTTTGTTGGAAAAAGTATGCTGGGTGTCGTGGTTAGAGATGATGTTTTTCGTGTTTCTTTTATCTCCCAAAGCGTCAAAACTAGGCTCATTGATGTTGCAACTTTTTTGCTTAATGGTAGAGATGTCGCTAAAGTTGATTGGGTTTTTGGGTCTTGAGCCAAAGTAGGGAGACACCAGAAGGTGGGACTCTGTAAGGTTATGGCAATGGCCATCTTTTCCCACGGTCGGATTGTTGATTTTAGGTATTGGCGATCCTGTCTCCAGCTTTCTTTTACTGGACACTTGGTTGAAGTCGATTTGGTTTTCTAGCTGGGAATTGAACCCTTCATCGCCAAATGATAACGATGCGTTAAAAAGAAACCCCGAGTCTCCACCATCTGAGTCGAAATCTAATATTTGTTCTATCTCTTGCGACTGTCTTTCTGAGTCCTTCTCAGCTGCACCAATTGGACTGTTGCTTTTGCTTGAAATGGGAGTGGAGGCTGAGTAGTTTTTGTTGGACTTTAGCTCAAACTCGCTGCTGCAGTTACTATGTTTCAGGTCTATATCGTCGTTAGCGTAGAGCTTGCCCTTAACGGCTTGGTTCATGGGTTTAAAGCGCTTTTTACCCTCGTTGCTGGAGTCTATGTCTTCATCCGGGCTACTGCCAACAATAAACTTATTCGTGGGTTTGGGTATGCTTGGAAACGCCTTAGGAGGGTCTATTTGAACGTATACCTTGGAAGGCTTTGTGGGGTTTTTTATCACCCGGGTTGGGGTTTCTTGAAGAATTTTGGCTTGACTGTGCATAGACATAGCTTGGGAATCGACACGGGGTGAATCAGTGAGTGGTAGGGATTGCGTCGTGTCCTCTTCAAACGACCCGTCGGTTTCTTCAAGCTTAAAGCCAGGCACACCGCTAATACCCCAGACATTTCCATTCTGGACAGCCTTCAACCACGGGTGGCTCAAGGCATCAATTGCCGATATTCTTTTTTCTGGATCTACAGTCAAAAGGCTGGATATAAGACTTTTGGCCTCCTTTGAAACACGGTCACAATGCGGTGATGGGAACGAATAAATCCCCTGGAGAATCTGCTGCTTCATGGGTGGTGGTGACAGCTCCTCTAATTTAGAAACACAAATGTGATTATAAAACATTGGTTGTATGTTTAATTTTAGCCAAAATTATATAGTGATGGTAACAGTAATAACAGTAATGAATGGATGAGTGCAAGTAAAAGTTACCAGAAAATGGCGGAAATCCAAACACACAAATATACAACACTACACCCAAACTCCACATATCAACTTTATTGTCATACATGCGGCCATCTCTAGACTGTAAGACCTCAGGCGCCACATACATGGGTGTTCCACACAGAGTCTTCATAAAAGACTGTTCACCAACTATTTTAGCCAACCCAAAATCTGCTAGTTGCACTTTAAGTCCTTCATACTCTGTAAGCAAAATGTTCTCAGGCTTTATATCCCGGTGAACAATCCCATTTTTATGCAGGTATCGAAGCCCTAAAAGCAGCTGAAGCATAACCACCCTGCTTTCGTTTTCTGTAAAGTGTCCTTGCTCCACAATCCGGTCAAACAGTTCCCCCCCTTTGGCCCTAATTTATTTAGTTCATCGCTACCTTCAGAACCACTTCTATTTACGCCTACTCGACACAGTATGTTTCATATTTTATGATTATATCTTGCTAAAGCTTACAAGTCCAGGATCACGTAAAAAAACCGTTCCTCGTGATAAATAGACCGGATCCTGATTATAGATGGCTACCAACAGAACAGAACAGAACAGAACAGATTAGATAAAAAAAACCAAACTCATTTATAGCCAAACTCAGTTCAATTCAATCGCCTTCAATAGCAAGACCACGGGTGATATGGTTACCAGCGCCGCAACAAGACATCGCGACATGACTGTTGGAAATAATACCACCAAATGGCAAAGATAAATACATTTATATGCTTGTAAATTATTAGATAAAGTTATAGTGTTTTACGTGTTTAGCTCGTCCTAAAATGCTTTTTTCCGAGTCAAAATTCGATAGTAACCGTTTGTGCTCTACCACTCTACTCTTGTCTATTATTTTTACCGCATATTTCTCTCCATTCATCCGGTTAACTGCTAATTTTACTTCAGCAAACGCTCCTTTGCCCAAGGTCTTCAGTACCATGTAATTTCTACTAAACTATACATTACATTTTTTTGTCGTGTTATTTTTGCTTTAAAGCCAAGTAAATTCAAACGAGTTTATCCCTGTAGAATGCACAATAAAAACTTACTAGTCCACCATCAACTTTCTTTCTTTCGTTAATTAACTGTATCACAAACTCGACTAAAGATTGTACAATTCAAATCATTCAAACGGTTTAGCAACTGTACTGGTAAAATAACTAGGCGTTTGTTTTGGTATAATTTTGTCTAATTCTGTCTTTAATTTTGTCTTTAATCTTGGTTATATCTTGGCTATTTCTTTGTTATAATCCTGCAACTTCAAGAACCTACCATTTCCGTTGATGAGGTCCCTATCAGCTCCGGGGTTTCCTCTGGATACCCGTATTAGGTCTTCGTCATATAATCTCCACGGTTTGTTTTTCGGAATCCTTTTGTTATTCACAAATGTTCCATTTGAGCTATTTGTATCCAGATTCAGGTTGTGTTTCTCAATTAGCAAACATGTTTGCACGTATATCGACTTATTGCAAGTAGGTGTATATAATTTAGCAAACTCGAACCTCATGTCTTCTATGTATACTAGCTCTTCTTTTGGATCGTCAATCTATTTTGTTTTGTCATCGCTTTCCTTTAACAAAGTGTTCAGTTTATCAAGCTTAACCACAGTGATGTATTTAATAGTAAAACAAACACTTACTTTATACAGTATACAATGCTTGTTGCTAACCGTTGGCCCCTCGACCCTATTGTTGTCCATTTAAAGCCATCCCTGTTACTTGTACGAAATATTCTTTGGATTAACAAAGCCAAATCTTTCCTCAGCTTAAAATAGCCCTCGAATGCTTTACCAAGAGCTTACCTTAAATCACAGGCCTTGCTTCTACCAACAATGTAGGTAAACTTTCGGGAATTTCGAGTCGAGATTCCTTCCTCCTTTTCTGCTAAAATCAATCGTTGAATTGTTTGGCGATCCAGCGAAAGTGACAGCAAAACTGCCCACACATCATTAGGTGCATTTTCTACTAACTCGGACTCCTTTTCATCGAAAACTTGCTCTATTCAAATATTCAAGTATTTAAACAGTTTTTTTTTGGTTCATTAACAATTAAATCCGATTCTAATTCATTTTTTAAAAGTGTAACAATAAACAGGTCCCCACTATCCAAATTTATAAGGTGCTAAATTGGCAGTAAATGAATGCTTTGAAGCATCCAATTTACTCGACAAAACCTCTGCTTTTCTGACATATTAAAAAAGTTTAATAAGTTTATACTCACTGAAGTCTTTGAATTCAAAAGGGTCAAGAGCTTTGCTGCACATTTTCCAACTTTAATTCAATGACTTGATATTCTCAAACAGCCAGTGCGTGTTTTATGGAAAGGGTGTTGTGTTGTGCTGTGCTGTCGCTGAGCTAAAAGTGTTATAGTGGCTATGCACGAGCAATAAACTTTAGCCAAGTTGGCGTCAAGAGCTACTATAGTATTATCTGCCAACAGTTGGTTGTCGGTCTGACGTTGCTTTAAATAGATTTAGAGCGCTTTGATTTGTACTTGTGTACAGCTGATTAAATATCTGAGAGTATATTTCCTTTAAGGACATAAAGGCAACTTCAATAGCAAAAAGAAGGAAAGAATGTTAACGCAGAATACGGAATATAAAGGTCTGGATTTGCTTTCTAGTGCTTTTCGAGTTATTTAATCGGATTTTTACCGCAATTTTATCTCATTTCTTACCTTTTTATTTTACTGTCAAAAAAAAGAGGGGATTTGGCAGCTTTTGATCATTGTCTGCATTACAATATGCTTTACATAAGCTTTTATTGTCTTTTTCGCTTTTTCTTTTTTTTACTTTTTTTTTCCATCGATAATTTTAGAATCAAGTTGTTCTAGTGAAGATTAATTAATTCAGGTGTTGACTAATCTATTCCTTATTGAGCACTAATTAAACTTAACAAAAATACGACTTGCTATTACTACTCGCCAACATTTGGTTACAATATTTCTATTGAATAAAATGCAAAGCGAGAAAAAATAGTAACGTCAACATTAAAGTCCAATAAAACAATTTGGAAATTTCAATAATCTCGCTACTGGCCAATAAAATCGTGTTGTTCGCCAAACGGGGGAATTCCTTGAACCTAAACTAGAATTTCATCAATTGAAATTCACACTTGGTTATATTGCTAACTCCATGTCGCCACCAAGTTTCCAAGTAACATGCTCGAGTACGCAACCTTTGATACATGGTTTGTTCGAAACAAAACCACCAAGGGACGAAAGCTCAAATGTACAACCAGCCAAATTTCACATTTTCCTTTAAAAAAAAAGTAGTAAAAAAGTAATTAAAAAAACACTTTTAACCCGAGTTGGGTTTGAAGAAAAAACTGATTAGGGAAATCCCAGTGCATTACAATGAAAAGCCGTAGTAGGAATTTGCAAAGATATCCTCATGTGATGGTCTACAATAGAAGATCGCATACATTTAGCAAGATTTCGATTTGGAGTTGTTTGTTTGCCCTGTAAAAGTGTCTCAACTTTAAAGTTTGACTGCTTCCACAATCACAAATACAAAAAAAAGAAGAAAAAAATTGCGAGAGTGACTCCTTAATCGAATGTTGAGCATTTCTAGGAACTAACTGATTCTGAACAGAATTGCGTCATATTGATAGATTCCTAACCTAAAGAAATAATGTGAATACAGAATCAACATCGCTTCCCCTTAATCGCACTAATCCGTATTGTAATGAAGACGCGGCATAGACCACTAGAAATTCCCAAAACACGAAAAGCTAAAGTGGTTGTGGAGTTTTATGTGGTTTGAAATTCTTTTACTGGCCTACTTGGTTATTAATTTGCAAAGCGCAGCAGCCTTGCCAGTCTATATAACCACTTTAAACCTCTTGGCGAATGGGCATTGATTAGTTTATTGATAAAATAAAGTAGCGCGAGTTTTTCAAAAAAAAAAAAAAAAAGCAACATGTGTCGAAAAGAATAAGAGTGGCAAATAATAAAAGGATTATAAAATCTAAAGCAAAAGTTTTTGTAGTTGGTAGAAAACAAAGTTGTGCTGCTTGACTTCACATGAATCTGGCCTGTTGTAAATCAAAACTTGTACCCGGTATGAATTGCAGCAACACCAAAAGTGAGGTTTTCATACCCCTTATCAATGGTCACAAACCCAGCGTCCTTAATTATATCGCTAAACGTTTCCTGGTCAGGGAACTTTCTAATACTTTCAACCAAATACTTGTACGAGTCTCTATCATTCGCTAGGATTTGGCCAATTTCTGGAATAATCTTGAATGAAAACGTGTCGTAAATCCTAAACCAACAAGTAAAGCATTTCCAGCATTATGGATCTAAAAATTGACTCACAGTCTGGCTAAGGCTGAGAAAAAAAATGGTTAAGGGTTGCATAAAGATCAAAACACTACTTACTCTGAGATAATAGGGTTGTCAACTTTACTGAATTCCAAGCACATAAACACACCACCCGGCTTAAGCACACGGTATGCCTCTTTAACCACTCTATCGATGTGTGTACAATTACGGATACCAAATGCTATGGTATACACATCGTATGTATTGTCTTCAACAAAGTGCAGGTCTTCAGCATTTCCCACGTTAAACTTTATTTGGTCATTTTGCTCCCACTTTGAGCCTGAAAACCGCTTCTGGCCCTCAGCCAGCATATTGGGATTGATGTCAATAAGATGGACCGAAGAGCTGTGATCTTTGTATATTTTTGTTGTGTAGTTCAAAAATCTGTAAGCAATGTCACCTAATATAGCAGCAATCAACGTGTACAGTCAGCTCAATGGTTTGTTCGTGGTTAGCACATATTAGTTTGCAACACAATAGTTTACAGCACATAAATTCTGGTAACACTCAAACTTTACGCAGTAAATTAGAGTATATATTTGGCTAAATCGAATATCAGTAATAGTATTGGCAGTAACGCTGCTGATCAATTACCAGTTCCTCCGGCCATATCTATTAGCTTTGTTCCAGGCTGGGGTGCCATTTTTCGGATAAAGTGATCTTTCCAAAGCCTATGCACGCCAGCGCTCATTGCATCATTCATTATATCATACTTGCTAGCAACGCTTGAGAACACATTTCCAACTACATTAACGCACAAGGTTGTCTGTTAAACCGGATTATAGATTTGTTTTCAATTTTGGCTCGTTTTTCAACTTGCAATGTTTTTTGTTAATTGTTTCAAAAAATAAAATAATCTTGCTGAAAGTATTCAATCCATTGTTACCTAGCTTTTCCTTAATATTTTCGGAAACTGTTTGGAATCCAAAGTGTGTTTCTTTGTCTTGTTCAGCGCTTTTTGAAGCCCCATTTTCATAACTGTGATTGCTGTTTGAATCGCTTTTTATGCCTAGGTCAATTGATTTCTCTGTCGGATTATGGATCTGAGCATTCTTTGCACTAGCGTGAATAGATCTCGAATCTAGTTTTACCGCGCGCAGCAGTGATTTGCTATTTCTTACGCATGGCCGGAACATGGTGTCGAAATTATGCTGATCAGCTTGTTAATTTAAATTAGCAGAAAGAGCGTTATCTTGATATCCTTTTTTATCTAATTAAATTATTCGACTTTTGTACTTGGCTTTGGTTGGCAAAATTTGATTGGGATCTATTTTTTATAAAAAATAAATAAGAAAATACTCTACTAAAAGGATAAAGCGAAGAATCCAACTTTAGAGTTTAAAATTGATGGTTGATGATTGGTGGTTGATCCTTGATAATTGGTAATTGGTAATTAGTTGACTATTGTCCGTTGATTTCTGAATCATGTTTAACTTCAACTAAACCGCCTTTTCGGATGGGTCGGCGTTTAAGCAAGGAGATCTGGCAAGCAGTGTTTGTACTTTTATTTAGGTTTATCAAAAATGGTCTTGTTTATTCATAGTAAAAAAAAAATTGTAAATAGAGTTTGGGTGGCAGCGCTACTTCCTCAAAGATTTAAGTCCAGATATAATGGTTGGAGGCAATAGCAATAAGCTGTAGTTGATTGTTGGGAATAGCTTGACACCGATCCAATACGAAGTTATCAATCCAATATAGGCAGATATGCACGTATAGAATATTTTTTCAGAGATAGAGCCACGAGAGATAGCCATAAAGTCAACCCCACGGGAGTGGAACTATGAATAGTTTGTAAAAACAACACAGTCGGTTAGTGTGGCTTCAATTTAAAGTTACGACAATAAAACATCAAACTTTATAATAAATAGGGGTATAGAGCTAGATCTTACAGTGTACAAAAGGCCGAGAAAAGGCAGAAATACAGCCATGGCGAAAAAGACGGAAATTGAAGCATTCGCCAGTTTAATTGGCGTTGCAAATGTAAATTCGATTTCTGGTTTGGCCATGTAGGATCGATAATCGGTGAATTTTGGGGTTTCAGTACTGTGCTGTATGTTGATGTTTCCCAGGGTGTAAATAACTCCGCGTGGTTCTAAAATTGATCCTAAAACCAAATCAACTCTGTACTCGCCATCTGAATTGAAATTGCTCAGTATTTTTTTCTCAGTCTATTGTTTGGAATAGCAAAATTTTAGCTGATATTTCACGGTGACTAACAAGTAAAACATGATGTGATATAACAAAATAAAACAAAACAAAACAAAACAAAAAGTGAAAAGGCGAGAGAGATGATGCGTTTTACTGTTTGCAGGGAACTATAGTGAAAGTGTATACAGCACCCTTGATTCCTCCAAAACATCTAATTTATTAAAACTTACCAGATTTATCTTGTACTTGTTTTTGTTGGCTATAAACTTTGAATCGATAACCACTTCATCGGTCTCGCCAAGCTTGGTAAAGACTGCGATTGCTTGAGTTAATGCCAAGGGGTTTTCGTCGCTTGTGGGTGAATCAAAGACATTGAACTCAATCACCAATCTGTCGCCTCTCGTAATAAATGGAAGGTCATCAAACTTTTTGGGGAATGTTCCTCTATTTTTGAATATTATAAACAGCACGAGTTATAGTTTTGCAACTTGTCTGCGGCTGCGTTTGCAAATATCACGTCAGCATGTGTATACTAACAAAAGTTGCGGTTAATTGCTGTAGATTTACCTGCTCGAATATAACGATTCGCCGATAGAGTCGAATGCCCTGACTAAAATCTTCCTAGGTACAATCTCTGAAACCACACATAGTGATAAAAGCCCCAACAGTGAAAGGCACTTGACGAATTGCACTACAAACATTCTCAGTTACTGCTACAATATATTTAAAGCTTTAAATTAACAGTACACGTAAGTTGTGATAGTATATAGAGCGATGTGTTCAATGTTTGGTTTTATTTTTCTTTACGCTATTTAAGTAGGGCTTTCAAAACCACAACAATATCTTTTTTTTTCTTTTTTCTTCCTTCTTCCTTCCCTATTTCTATTTTGTTTTGTTTTGTTTTGTTTTGTTTAATTACTTTACCCAACAAAAATAGTATCCAGATTTAAAATTAGACACTTTTTAGCAAATTAAATGACTTGAAGCAAAAATGCTGTTCAAAGCGAGCACATTCTATCTTCAAAAAATGATTGATTGATTGAAAAAAAAACGACAACTCTTTGATAAAGACAAAGCTAAACCCAGATTTTACAACCTGATTTAGCACTAAAAATACAATAGTCCTCTCACTTATAAACTGAGAGAGTCTGTGTTTGCTTCATACTTGTCTTGGCGGATGCAAGCTAGCTTGAAGCTGGCGTGATTGCGATTGCGCTTAAGCTTTGCTTTATTTAAAAGCGATGGGATAAATCAAGGTGTTTCAAGTATCATACTCGAAACAGTTTGCCAGCATTTTTTACATTGGAATGTCCATGAAACCCAGTGTAAAGTGAACCGCAGGTATTTGATGAATATCATCGTTTCTTTAAAACATCAGTGTCTAGAAGCTGAGATTCTGAATAACCAGTTATCAACTACCAACTACCAACTACCAACTACCAACTACCAACTACCAACTACCAACTACCAACTACCAACTACCAACTACCAACTACCAACTACCAACTACCAACTACCAACTACCAACTACCAACTACCAACTACCAACTACCAACTACCAACTACCAACTACCAACTACCAACTACCAACTACCAACTACCAACTACCAACTACCAACTACCAACTACCAACTACCAACTACCAACTACCAACTACCAACTACCAACTACCAACTACCAACTACCAACTACCAACTACCAACTACCAACTACCAACTACCAACTACCAACTACCAACTACCAACTACCAACTACCAACTACCAAATATCAAATATCAAATATCCAAGTATCAAGTATCAAGTATCAAGTATTAAATATCAAATAGTTAAATAGTTAAATAGAGAATTTAGGGTAGGTTTAGGCCAATTTTGAATTGTCCAATTGCTGAAACAATTGGCTGTTTATAACATAAAGATTACATTCAAAGAAAAGTGCAACAATCGCAGTTTATGAATTTTAATATTTAAATTGACAGGTTGTAGGCTCCCATTGGTCATAATCTGCCCTATCAAGTTGCAGTAAATTGGCTTCATTATTTACAATTATATCCTCAATTCAAGTTGAAAACAATCGAAGGTATATTATTATTCCTGGTGAACTTTTAATATTTCGTACTCAGAAGCAGTAAAGTAAATACACGAACAAAGTAAAGTGTTATAAGGTTTATGCTAGGTATCACCTTTTTTTTTTCTAGGATAAAAAAAACAATCCAATTGCTTTAAAAACGAATTAAATCGAAAAGCAGTTCAGTTTCATCTCGTCTCAATCTATTTCAATTCACTTCAATTTAAAGATTAAGATTGGAATTAAATAAAAAAAAACAGTAAAATGAAGTTGTTTATTTTGGCAAGTTTTATTTTTGCATACACCATCAATGCAATCGCACTAACAAAATGGGTTAGAGCCAACGGCATGGAATGTTTCCACACCTGGAACGATCAGCCAGGACAGAAGATGTCGTTTTACTTTGCAGTCCAGGAAGGAGGCAACTTTGATATCGACTACGTAATCAGGGATCCCAAAGGCAGCATTGCAGTCATTGGTCAAGCCGAAAGACAAGGCGACATGGTTTTCACAGCCAACGAAGTAGGCGAGTACTCTTACTGCTTTAACAATGGCAAATCCACGGTTGCTGATAAGCTTGTTTCTTTTGAGATTTCCGTTGAAGATGAAGCCCGTGATCCAGATCTAAAGTCAAGAAACATCAAGCCACGCTTGGATTTTGGTGCATCTAGAATATTTGGCGATCTCCACAACATTGAGCGATTCCAGCTTTACTTTAGAGCTCGTGAAAACAGAAGCTTTGCTACCATCAGATCCACCGAGAAACGTGTGTGGTGGTACGCATTGTTGGAAAGTGTCTGCGTGTTGGTTGTTGCAGTTATCCAAGTCTACTCGATCCAAGCACTATTTACCGCAAAGAAAACACGCTTTTAGTTTCTATTACCCACACCAGCCCATTTTAGCCTACTTTACACAATAATTTTCCTCTAAATTTTGGAATTTGTTTATCGCTTTTTCATTTTCATTTTCATTGTTCTATTTTTATTTTTATTCTTAATAGAATAAACAGGTCAATAAATCGAATGAACTTGAACACGCCAAGTTTTTACTTTGACTCTACACAAACCAGCCACGCACAGCACTCTAGCTCGTAGCTGGTGCGTTCTTTGTTATGCAGCTCTGATTTATACACAATGGAGCAACCCAATCCAAAATGTGTTTAATATGCTGGAATCAGCTCGCTACTTTACTTTTGCTTTGCTCACTTGTATTTATGATCCTGTGGTTAGCTCCTATCAGCTTACACAATCGTTGGAGCTAAACATTTTTAATTGTAGGATCCTTGCCTGGCCAACAATGTATATCTTTGGCTAGATAGTCTTTGGTGAGCTGGACAATACTCTGCTGGTTGGGTTGACTATTTATCCGGTTATTCCTGTGTTATATTTATGTCTCAAAATCAAAAGGATAAAACTATGGTAAATTGGCCAGACTCAAGCGTAGGCCGTGATCTTCAAGCGTACGACTCCTCACGGATACATGTCTCTCAGCCGAAAATCGCAAATTTGATAACATTGTTGTTAATAAAAGTTGGAAAGAAATACAGTATTATAAATAGAGCAATCAGTTTGATTTAAATTATCAACCATTTAAAAGTGTTCGCTGTTCCAATTTATGATCAGAAATTCAGCCACCAAAAAAATAAATAATGCCGACAAATATATTATACGAGCAAGTAAAACCAAAAAAAAATCACAGATACTCAATTTGCCAACTAATCGTTAACTCTTAGTATGTAACCGAGTTTCAGCAGTCTCATATATCTAGACATTACCAGGTATATATTACCAAAAGGCAATTACATCAGGTTTCCGATTGGGGTTTTAATTGTTCATACTTTTAAGTTATTTCTATTAATTTACAGTAGTTACTTTAATCGCATTTACAACAATATAAAGTCAAGCACAAGTATGTGGGTTCGACCAAAAAGCTTATGACTTGAAATGTATAAAACCCTTGATGGATGTCTAGTTGGGTTTCCTAATTCTTAAATCAACAGCAGATATTTTTGTAGATAAATCAATTTAATTTAACCTAATAACACAAACCTTAATACAACACGAATCGACAAAACATGAAGCTTGTTACTTTAATCAGTATATTATCTATCAACACGTTGGTCGAGTGTGCCAGTATAGGAAATACTAGAATCGTAGGTGGTATTGATGCAGACATTAACGACTATCCATTTGCTACTTATTATATCAATAAAAGCTCTGGAGGATTTTGTGGAGGCGCTTTGATCAGCAAGGACTGGATAGTTACAGCTGCACACTGCGTCCATGACTCAAAAGTAAGCGATATAAGTGTAACCACAGGATCAGTAAAATTTGATGGAAGCAAGGGCAAAGAGGTAGCCGAAGTACACACACACAAGTCGTACAATCCATCAACACAAAAAGTAAGCTGCACCTAGCTATTGTATTGATTATTTACATGTTGTTGTTAATTAAGTATATTTTTGTGTGTTTCTGGCTCCAAGCAGGAGCTATGTGTTTTGGCGTCTGTTAACACTGTCAACTAAACTATGCAATAGGACGATATTGCTCTGCTAAAGCTCAAAAAAGAGGTTCATTTAGAGCCAGTAAAGATAGATGTTGCCACAATTGGAGACAATGAAAGCGTAAGGGCAGTTGGATGGGGTTACACATCGTCCAATGCAAATCAGCCATCCTCCACTCTTCAAGAGGTTGACTTGAAGACAATGCCAAAAGACGAATGCCGCGAGAGAGCACCAAGCTTTGAAGGGAATGGTGTTGGTAATCAGATTTGCACAGGAAACACACCTGGAAAGGACACATGTGCCGGAGATTCTGGTGGTCCTCTTTTGCGTAACAACGGTGGGTGGAAACTACTCGGAGTCACCAGCTATGGAGCTTGGGATCATTCAAAAGACATAAAAGAGGCCTGTGCAATCCAAGAGATTGCTGGAATCTATACAAGAGTTGGTAGCTATTTAGACTTTATCACATCAACCACCGGGCTATCAGAGTCTGATTTATTATAGCTACCAGATTTGCTATATTAATATGTATTGCGTATATAATTTTTTTTTGTATATTTATAATTATCTACGTCAATAAAAGAAACTAGATCTGTCCCAACACTCTAGTTGGTTAAATACGTATTTGATTTGACAGTTTATTCTAAAAATGCATGGTGCAGCCAGGCCACAAAACCTCAAAGTGCAGGGTGTATTTTTATCTGGGGCTAGTTCCTATTGCTATTTAAACCAAACAGCTCTTGTTACAATTCATTTTTTGTAATAGCGTAGACTATACTGTTGGCCTTTCATTATTCCTTCCTACAATTAGTAAAATAATTTATAAACCAAAACTAGGTTTGTGACTGTTTTATTAGTTACCAAATCTCTGGAAACATGCTTCTGAGTGGAATAAAAAATGTCTCGGACAGGGCAATCACTGAAAGACCTTGTTTATAATTCGCCCTTCCATCCCAGCATTCACATCCAATACATGGCCTGTGATGTTTCCAGATGCTTTTTCGCTGGCCAGAAACAGTATGCTGTTTGCAATATCTAATGGCTCAGAAACTTTGTTTAGAGGCGATGAAGCCAAAGCTTGGGAAAGCACTTTTATGTCATTCATGGCCTTCTCGCCCATCGGCGTCCGTATCCACCCCTGTGTAAATATTTGTGTATAATAGGCCAAAGCCACATTAGAATATAGACACAGCCAATCGGTTCCTATATAAATCACATCCAAGCGTTTTCAAGATTTCAACTGTGTAACTTACCGGTGCAACAGTGTTGACTCTGCCTCTAGGCGAGATCTTTACTATTTCGTTCTTCAAGCTCAAGGTGAATCCGCCCATTAACGCGGATTTGGAAGATGCATAGTCTATTGCAGTTAGTATAGCGATTGCCTTAGTCGTGCAATTCTTTTTGTTTATTTCACTAGCCGCGCGCTTTAGTCGAGCTGATTTTCTTTATTTATAAATTACCTGCATGAAAAGCCTCGCCAAATTTTCCGGCAGTAGAGCTAAGTTGAATGTTGAGTTGATTTCTTTAGTTGTATACCGTCGTCGGTTTCTTTATGGTTCCAATGTGGCAAGGAGAGGATAAGTGTTTTTAAGCTCACAAACTGAGATATACTTACCCAACTAGGACAACTGAGACATTGTGCGTGACATTATGTTGCTCAAGCTGCTTCAAGTACTCCCTGGCAAATAAAAAGCAGCCTGTGAGGTTTATCCCTATAGTGCCATTCCATTGACTCAAAGTCATATCTTTAATCGGGACGTCGTCATAAGGCCAGATTCCATGGTTTAAGATTAAAATGTTTATTGGGCCAAGGTTAGATACAGACTCGGCTATAGACCTGCAGACATCGGACTCGACTTGCACATTAGCTTTGGTGGCAAAAGCCTTGCCCGGATACTCGTTTATCAAGCTCGAGAGGTTGTCTGGACTAGAGTTGTAATGCAAAGTTACTTTACAGCCTTGTTCTAAGCGAGTAAACAAGTAAAACAACATAAAATGATCGTCAGGAATGGTATCGTAAGTTAATTCGGCTTTATATTCGGTATGTTTGACAGGCCCAAGTAAGAAAAATAATTTGCAAAGGTAAAGTCTTAGTGACCTAGAAAGGACCTAGCAGTAACTATTCCGACCCCACCACTTGACCCAGTGATCTACAATTTTGAATTTATTTTTTAGTTTATATTCATACCAAGCCTAGTACTTGAATTCAAGCTTCAGTTTTTTTAAACAAATCTAAATCTATTGGAATGTGTATATAGAATAGTATAATAAACATGGCAATTTTGCAGTAGGCAATTGAAAGCTTACAAATACATGGCAATCCTCCAAGGCTAAGAAGCTACTCATTGCTTATTCAAATACTTTCCAAGTTTGATTTACTACAATAATCCAAGATTGAATGAAAGGAAAATAGGTGTTGGATGGATAAAATAAAAAGATAAATAGATAAATTATGTGCGATGAAACTCGTTTTTCCCTTTTATAATTAAATGATGCGAAAGAGGATCAAAAAGATAACAAAACAAAAGAAAACAAATGTTAAAATTGTTTGATCGATTTTGATTACCAAGGGGCAAAATTACTTTGTGGTCGAGGGTAAAGTTAATGACAATTAAACTCGGCCAAAAGCGCACTTGTAGATATATTTTTGAGTGATAATGATGTCATAATGAAGCATTATTAATGCGTAGAAAAAAATAATTTAAATATCAGTGAAATGTAAATAAAATAAACACTATAAATGTCGTGCTGTATGCAAACATGATGTTTTAGGATATTAGCCGGATAGACTACTTAGCGCGATCCCGGTGGATTTGGTGATAAACTCAAAGTATTTATTAATGTTGGTGTATACCCCCATCATGCTTGAGCTTGCACAGGCCCTACTTGGTTTTGGCTTTAGAGCTGATACACTATGGCTAGTCAGTCCAACCAAAACCCATGAGGTTCCAACTTTTTTAACCAGCGGCCCACCGTTGTCTCCAAGGCAGGTGTCTTTTGTAGCCGTGCTTTCTAGACACAGCTTCCCTCCTTCGCCGTTTCTTTTGAACCCAGGTATCAACTTGGCGCACTTTTCCTTCGTGCCAGTTTTTAAATCGACAAACTGGAGATCCAACGAGAACATTTTCCCAACAGCATTTTTAACACCCCATCCAAGCGCCCTAAGTGTGACATTGTCTCCTGTTTTAGTCTTGCTTATTTTAATTGCCTTGCTTTTTGAAGGAACTGCTAGTCTCAGCAGCGCAATATCGTTCTAAAGATTCAGCAACCACATACCAACAAAATGATGAAAATGATTGCAAGTCTATCTAGTGGGGTTCACAGAAATTATTCTGCTTCCGAGCCTTAATCAGTATTTTAAATTTTACTTACGTCCATAGTTTTCTTGTTGAATTCCTTGTGGATCACCACTTTGTCTACTTTGGCACCCACGGCTTTAAAATACGTTGTCCCTGTCGATACTTTGATATCTGTTGTGTTGGTATTTTGCACGCAGACGGCAGACGTAACAAGCCAACTATTGCTGATTAATGTCGCACCGCAAACTTGTTTGGTTTTATAATTAATAAGATATGCAGCAAAAGGGTAATTTGCGATGATTCCTCTGGAGCCGCCGATAATTCGCTTGGTTAGTCTCTCAGGTAGTGCTACGACGGAACCTATTACCAACAATGTGATCCCGACTATTTTCATCGCTACTAGGTTATGTTATAATGATAACACGCTAATACGTCAATAAGGTGTAATGGTAATGTGATGTTATGAAGAATAAGATGCAATGACAATGTGTTGTTATGAAGGATAAGGTGTAATGACAATTTGCTTATGTGACAATTTGCTAGTATGACAGTGTGCTATTTTGTTAATACTTCAAGTGAGTTAGAGTTGTTAATGTATTTTTTTTGGTTGAATTTCAAGTTTTTCTATTTTATCGAGTTGTTGTAAAAAAAATAACTTTGCTAATTTCCAAGACTGCTATGTTGATTGAATATTAGTTTTTGCAACTAGTTAAAAGTGCGCTTTGCTATTCCAGGCTGACTATACTCTTTAAACAGTACTGCTTGTTATAGCTAGATAATACGCATTTAAAAGGCAGAGACATAATGATAGGAAGGAGTAGGGTGGTTTGTTTAGCCACCACCACTTTATTTTTGTGTTTTATTGATACAATCATTAGATACTTTATATAGTAAAGTACAAACCAGTCCAAAGCCTGTGTTTATAATTAGTAAATTTAATGGCTTTGCTTTTGCCGTTTACTATTGCTGAAAAGGTTGGAGTTGATAAATGCTAAATTTTGAGACTTGGCAATGTAATTTGATGGAAAGCCACCAACTGTTTATGCATGTTGGATTTATAACCTAATCATAAAGCTTGAAAATGAAGTAGTCAAATATGATTTAAAAGTGTGGTTTGGCTTGATCTTATAAACTTATGGATACTATATGGGGTGCTGATGCATTGGGTGTTAGGGCTGCCGGGGTTAGGACTCGCTTAGTAGAATTTGAGTCGAGGCAAAGGTGCTGATATTTTTGTCTTGGGCTTTAAACGCTCAACAGGAAAAACATCCAGCAAAATTATTTATTAGGTTGGTTCATAGCCAATGGCTGGTCAGCTAGGTTTCAAAATTATACTTTTCAAAGTTTACTTTGACTACTTAACTCATATATACTAAGAACTTTAAACCTAATACTATCAATATAGAACCAATTGTATGGGGTCTATTTGACTATGCGCCATTCCTTAGTTCAAAACTTTTGTCGAACTATCGACCGTGTACCTCGGCGGCTTTGCTTCATAAGTTCTGGTGTTTGACATACCCAATGGAGTGAGGATATCAACGGGGTGTAGAGGGCGGTATCATAATTAGGCAAAACTATGGGTTAACCTCGTGTTGTATTTATGTTATACCCTTCGATATATCCATCCTCAGCGCGTGGAGCTAGTACAATGAAGACTTTGGCTTCTTAATAATCATTTATTTTATTTATTTTATTATTTTTTTGCCAGCTATAATTAAAAGGAAGCATGCTAATTTATCAGGTCGTGTAATTTAGCGTTGAGTTTAAAGGCCCACTCTCGTTTTACGCCTTGGAAGAGAAAGCGTAAACAAATTCTTTCAATTCAAGAAAAGGATTTCACGAAACACGCTGATATTACTGGACATAATTAAAATAGTGCAAATTTGGTTTATGAAATAACCAGCTTGAACACAGTAGCTATTTGCTGTAAATAGATAGGGAAAAGTATCAAAAACCAAGATTTTGTTTGAATGTAGTATCAAGTTTTTTACTTTTATTGAAATACAATTCCGAGTTTTTATTTACTGTTTATTTAGCCCATTAGCTGCAAACATGGAATGTAGAATTTAATTTAAAAAGCTGGTGTAAAAGTTAAATAGCAATTCAAATTCTAACATCAAAAATCATTGACTTGGGCTATACTAATCCACGCCACCATCATTACCACTAATATTATTACCACCACCATTATTGCCACTGCTATTATTTTTAAACCGAGCCATAATTTAATCCCGTCATTACACGATTTTTGATTATAGCTGTGTTGGACTGATTTGGGATCCAAAGTACTGTTTTGAGGTTACGAGAAATTGATTCGGGCTAATCTGTTTTGTAAGCCATGGAGCAGGCTAATCAAATTGATTCAAAGAAACCTAGCAGCAAAATGAAAGCAGTCGGAACTAAGCGAAAAGTCAAAGAGATCGACAACGTAGAAAGTGCAGATATTAAAACAAAAAAACACACAAAGATAACCGAATTTTGGAATAAGGATGGCAATCTAGGCTACGAAAGTGTTATTCCAGAATCTAAACCAGATACTCTTGGCCAACAAAATAAAAGCAAAAAGATAAAACTTGAGCAAACCGACGCTCTGCGAAATGAAAGTACTGTGGTGCAGACAATGGGTCTCGATTTTGCGAGTTCTACACCAGCGATCGTCTTATCGCCCAAGAACGCACACGATTGCACAGAGGCTAAAAGTGACATGGACAAAAAAACAAAGGCTAAAAGCACGCAGGAAAAAAAGAAAAAGACGTTAATCGGTGGCTTGGACAAGACAAAAGGGTCTTGTAAGAAATTGCACTTGAAAATCAAGAATAAAAGGGCAACTAAAATAAATGGGATTGTAGAAGGGGTATTAAAAGGCAAAGTTCGGAGAAAAAAAAAGGACAAGGTAGAAAACAAGAGTAAAAACAAAAAAGACAATAAAAAGATAGAAAATTGTTCGAATACAGACACAAAAACAGCGAACAGTACAAGTGCGAACACGGATAGAGATGCAGATATAATAGTAAAGACAGAGGCAATCGCAGTTGCAAAAACACCGGAAGAAAATACCAAACTTGGGCCAAGGTTAAAGCCATTAAAGGGATTTGTCGATGATACACCGAGTCTGACCGAAAATAAAATGAAATACCAATTAGTGAAGCTCAGAAGAACGCGACTCAAGTTGCAATCAGAAAACAAAGCGAATATCAAGCCAATAACACACAGCGAAACCAAAGCCAAGGAGGAACCTAATATTGGCCTGGAGGACTCTTCCAAAATAAGCGCGAAAACCGTTGATTCGTTTATTTACCTGATAATCAAGAGACTTATTGAGGATAGCAAAGGGGGGGACGAAAAGGTAAGCGGTTTGGTCTTCATATTGGAAAGCGAATGTTGGATTATACATGTATAGATATATATGATTTGTGTCATTTTTATTCTTCTTTCCAGGAAATGGGCGATTCAGATATTTGCCAAAAGTCAACTAAATAGTTAGATAAAAAAAAAGATAAAAAAAAGCAAAACAAATACTAACCAAAACCAAAAACCGACTGTAGTCCATTATACCCGAGCTGAAGAGCGTCAAGGGATTCAAGTTGAGGGATAGGAAAGAGCTGATGCCGTTGTATAAACCAATTTGGGCGCTGGAGTACCGAGTTAAAAGAATATGGGCGGACTTGTGGGATATCAACAAGCTCAATCCGTTCTTTACTCACAAGCAGCTGGCTGCAAGATTGACAGAAAAGCACGGGGTAAAGTTGAGCGTCAACGTAGTCGAAATGATCCTAGGAGAGTGTTTAGATAGAGGCGATAGGGAGATGGCAAACCTGTTGCAGGATGCACGATTTGAGCTTGCGTCATCGATGTACAGTTTGCTTGTGAACAAAAAGAAGCAGAACCCCAACTATCAAACATCAGACCTAGTGCTATGGGTTGACGAGGTTTTTGGAGTGAAGTTAGGCGAGAGAGATCTGACAAAGTTGCTTCAAAAGCCCACCTACTCGCTTAGATTTGGCAAGATGTCCGAAAACCAAGGAATGCGCCAGGAAGAGGCAGAGCATACATTTGTTGATGACGCCCTGTACGAATGGTACCTGTTGAACCAGGATAAATATAGGTGGAGCAACAGTTTGCTAAAAGCCAAGGCGTCAAGTATGATTAAAATAGGCTTTCCCACAAAGGAAGTTGTATATAGCGTTTCCGACGAGTGGATAGCCTCGTTTAGAGAGGCATACGGCATAACTAGCTTGAACGACTCGAATGTTAGCCCAGTAGTGACGATTGACTCGCCAAGAAGATTTGTTGAGAGTATCCAGCACGAGTTGAAAAATTACGACCTTAAAGATGTGTACAATGTCTGCGAGGATGGGCTTTATTATAGAATGAGTTTTGACGGGTTGAATACACGGTTGGAGAAGAGGAGCAACGGCAAGCTGGCGCTCATGGCCTGTGTCAATGGCGATGGGTCTGATAAAGTTCCGCTTTGGATAGTGGGGTGCTCAGTAAACGTGCCAGGGCTAACCACGGATGACCTGGGCAAGCTGAACGTCCATTACTCTTTAAGCTCGTTGGGGAAAATAAGGGCGGCACTGTTTGTCAAGTGGATAAAGTGGTTTGACGATAGAAATCATGGTCGCTGTGTGTTGTTGATACTGCGCAAGTATCCTGTCCATGTTGAGCATTTTGGCTTTAAGCTGCAGAACACAAGGCTTGTATATGTTCCCGACAGCCAAACAAATGTCAAGGAGCCATTAAGCGGAGGGATTATGCGTATTTTACGAGTTCAATACCGTTTGATGCAGCTGAGCCATACTTCAAGCAACTCCCAATTGCTTGACCCTAGCTGTGCTGAAGTAAACTTGGGAACTGCCATTCGGATGCTTTCGGAAGCTTGGAACTACTCGGTACCGGTTGATCTGATCCAATGCTGTTTCAGGGATTTCTACATTGCTCTTGGCGCTGCCCCTCCAGTGGTTTTAAACACTAATGAAATCCACAAGTACGAACTGAACCAGCTCAAAAATCTGCGGTTGCAGGCTTTGGGTTTTGGCTTTGTAAAACCGCATTTATTTTGGCGTTTCTTAAGTTATCCAAGGGAAAACGATCCCATTAGTATGTGTGATGATAATGACCTAATCAACATGGCAGAAGACGATGCGCTGGTCATTGAGGACGAAATGCTTCGTAACGCTGGCAACCCCATTTCCCAAATCGAGCAAGGCGGCTCCAACAGCAATCTATGTATTTTGAATAAACATCCAAACTATCCCATTTGCTACGATGACAATGCTTACCCCACCAAGTCTGACCTGCTCAGACTTGTCGATCATGACACCAAGACCGCCGCTGAGTCTAGAACCGACTCTAGCGCAAGCTTTGCCTTTTCGCTGGACCACAGCAGTTTCAATAGCCCAAGAGATAGTGTCAATAGCTACGAGAATACCAGCTCCAATTACCTAAAAAAGGTAGACTCGGCGATATCCACACCCGACTCAATCGCAACCTTGATAGGTAGCTACAGCGGATCCTCAGAGCCTAACTCTGAATTTGTCTCGCCGTCTGTTTTCACCTCAAATTCTAAACATCCTTTAAACGGCGTATTCGAGTTTTCAGCAAGCCTGATTCCCATTTCTGATCCACTAGCCGACATTCCAAACCACGACTTTCCTACAACCCCCGAAAAGATCACTCCAAATTCGCCACATCCTTGCTCACCCGTCCGTTCAGTGGAAGTGTCTCCTACCACCACAGGCTTAAACTCGAAAAAGTGTGTAAATAAATTGAAGCTCATTGTCAGCGATATGTCACCTACTTTAAACATCTAGCTTGAGCCAAAAATTAACTCTACAACAACGTATCATCAACTACCCATCCTAAATAACCACGGCACTCTACATCTACGTCTATCACAACTCGGTTTAATCACATAAATTTATCTATTTCCATTTCATCCTCACTCACTTTTCCACTTTTATAATTGTTTTTGTCTTACCGGGTTATACTGGCTTTATTAAGGTGATCTAATTCTTGTATAGTATTTGCATTTACACCTTTCTTGGCTGTTGACCCAATTCCTGTTTATACGCCTCGTTTTCTAAACTGCACCTTTGACTCGTTTGCTTGTTTATATTTATTTGTTATTTATGTGGTTTATTGGCAACAGAATCAACACAACAAAACTTACAATATTAAACAATACTATAAAACATTGTGCTATTTTGATATGTTAAATGACTCTACTAACCAACACCCCTTCGATCAATTAGATCGTCCGTATCCGATGGGCATTGGCTCAGGGAGATTGGTGCTACTTTAAGCCTGGATAGGATCAGGTGGTGAGGGTTTGTAAGTCAGTAATGTTATAATGGCTATAGGTGCCGATGTACCTTTCTTACTGGTTTCTCATTTAATCCTGATGTATCGAGTACTGATATTTTTTTTCCGATGTTCAAATAATATGGTGAGCTTATTTAATAATGAATCTAATTAAAACGCAAAATAAAAATAAAAATAAAATAATAATAAATAGCACAAAGTGATATAAAATTTTGGCTTAGTCAGCCTAGTACTGAAAACCCAAAAGCCGAGTGTGACTCAAGTAATTGGCTATGTAGTTGCGATACAGATACAGCTTTATATGGGGTAGGCCAACCTATTTTTTAAACAGTTTAAAGAACCCGCCTCCTTTAATACTACTTTTCTTGCTTTTCTTTATGTCTTTTGGAGGCGGCACGTAAAGCAGGTTTGCTTCGCGGATCTCACCGGCGTTCCCTGACTGCAAGACACTGGTACTTTTAGCGCTTGTATCGATTAGGCCGTAGTTATTTACAATTTCGACATTCATTTCTGCGTTTTCTTTATCTTCTTCCGGCTCGACCTCGTCGCTATGCACGCCCATTTTAAAGAAATTAAATTTCTTGAATTTCATACTTCCCCGCTTATTAATCGAGCCCTTTTTACTCAAGACACCCATATTTGGTGAGAGTGTATTGCTCTGAACTACGTTGCTTTGGTTATTATCAGTATTTTCATCGATAATTCCATTTTCATAAATAGCACTTTGTTTGCTGCTACTTTTTTTCTTCAGTAATTTACTTCCGATCCTACTTTTACGGCTTGGATCACTGTGTACGTCCAACCCATTCTCAGTATTCCCTACTCTGATTTCTGTGAATGCCCCACCTGACGATCCTGGCAGCTTTTCCTCTTTGCCATTCATTGTGTCAATATCTGATAACATCGAGTAAATATACCCCTTCTCAACCGCAACCTCTTTTTCAGGATCTAACATATTGTATTGCCATTCATCATTTATTTTATTCATCAAAAAGTCAGTTTCCCAAACCTTTTCTCCATTTATTTATTTTTTCAATTCAGCAAGTCAGACACACATTTTCCACATCTCTTACACTCAAACCAATTACAATTATAAATATATATTTTCTGCCTACTTACCATTAATACTCTGCACATCCGACATAATGGATGCTGACCTATCAAAGTCCCTACTTATTTGTTCAAATAGCCCTCCAAACTCGTCCCCGGGCTCAATAACTATTTCAGGGTTTTCTGTTGTATTTGCCTGTTCCGCATCATTATCTCTGTATTTTTCTTTTGAATCAAATACTTTACTCTTGTTCCCAATAGTGAATGCAGCTTTGCCGTTATTTGTATTAACATCACTAGTGCCATTACTAGCATTGGCCTCACTGGCTACATTGGCTTCGCTGGTTTTGTTGCTGTTTGCCACCCCTTTATTATCGATACCACCATTGACTATTCCTATGGTGTCGATTGTGTTTTTGGGTTGATCATTGTCAAAATCTTCTATTTTGATTACTGGTTCTACCAATTTTGATTTCCTCGATTTGGCACTTTCAAAAGACTTTCTCTTATCTTCTTCCACTTCTTTGTTCAGTTCCTTGAGCTCAGCCGACTTTTCGACGTCTATTTCCTTTGGTGGAATTGCTTCACCGATGTTTTCATTATCATCTAGCATACTTTCTCTCTTGTTTTTTGACTCTTCATCGCTACTTTTGATTATCGAGCCAGAATTTCTGTTATAGGTTTTTTCTAAACCATCATCGTCATGAATTCCATTTTTAGCTATCCCCGACTCTTGGGTTTCTTCTGCTGTTTTGTCAGCTACATTTCCATCCTCAATAACAGGTGCTGAGCTGTTATTGTCGTTATTTTCTATTGACTCCTTGTTGCTAGCGTTGATGTAGCTTGTTCTATTCGAGTAAATAGTCGCGCCCCGCATGACGCTGTTTGTGGATTTGACTATCCTTCCGCTTACCCTTTTGCTAGAATCTTTTCCTTTGCTATCCAAACCAAACTTCTTGACTACATCGTCCTGGCCAACCTCCAGATCATCTATCCATTTAGTTCTTTCAATCAATGCCTGTCGCTTTTTAAGTATTTCTTCATTAAGAATAAACTGGTAGTTCCCCCTATCCTTGGCCATAGACAATTTTCTTTCAGGATCACCCAATCCGTTGTCACCTCCATCGACCGACTCAATTGACATATACGAGTACACTGAGGCCCTCTTTTTTGAGGTTTCTACTTTAGTAGGATCGTTTTTTTTGAAATATTCATCTCGCTGTCTTTCGGAAAAAAACACTCTTCCTTTGGTTTCGTTTCCTACTTCCAAATTGTAAAAATCAGGCTCAAACGGAGCTTTGACATCCTTTTTCAACAACTTTTGGCTTGCTTCGCTATCCACGCCAACACTATTTTGCACAGTGCCGCTGGTAATAGGTGGTGGTAGATAACTATTTCTTCTTGCTGGCGGCCCAACTGCTATTCCATCGTCCTGAGTTTCGCTTACTCCAATGGCCAGAAGCTCAAACAAATTGTTCATTTGCTCTTCCCTAACATTCACACTCTCATTTTTTGATTCCTCTGCTTGCAAAAGCATCTTTTCTTGCCTATCAGCCATCTCGGTCTCAATCACTTCTTTCAGAGTCGTTTTTGGATTTGCCAAAGCGTTCATTTCACGCAGAAACGGCAGCTTGTAGGCGTTTTTGTTGCCGCCACCGCTATTCTTTGCATTTCTGCTGAATACATTTAATGTGTCTGGTTTGTTTAGATCTTTATGATCACTGGGTTTAACCTCCTTAAAAAAGTTGTTGAAATCAAGAACCTCGCCTTCATTTCCCCCCCCACCTTCACCCTGCCCACTACCATCACCCTCACCCTCGCCCTCGACATTCTCAGTCTCCGTGTCTCCGCTTAATAGCTCAGCCAAATCAAAAAGCTTGTTTGGCTTTTTCGCTTTTCTAGGCTCCTCTTTGCTGGCCTTTTTGTCCTTTCTTTCTAACCCAAAATCTTCAAAAATACCAATCTTACTTTTTCTGTTGCTCTTTATTTTCATGTTGGATTTATACCCAGCACCCATCAAAGCCTTTCCTTCAACATCCCCGCTCCAAAGCGCTTTGGAGTATACCGTTGAGGAAGAGTTCATTTCTTCATCAGATTCAAATTCTCCAATTTCACTTATTATATTCGAGATATCAAAGCCTACTCTTTCTGCCTTTATTTTTAACTCAGGTGTTCCCTTTTCGACTGCTCTGATTTCATCTTCGCCTTCCGTGTACGATATAAAAGATGCCACCGAACCATAGCGCTCGTGCTTATCTTTAAACATTCCCTTCAATTTTATCGATGCGCTGTCATTATCGTATTTGGCGCCTCCCGACTTAAAATATTTTGTGGACTGCATGTAGCTTTTGTTGCTGCTACTGGTATCGGTCTTTTTAAGCCCCATTTTTGGGCTACTATTGCCGACGTCGCCACTGTTTCCTAGTATCTTTCCAATGTAATCGCTAGCCTGCTGCTTAATAATGTCAGACTTCCCAGCCTCAACCTTTATCTTGCTATATCCTGCCTTTCTTTGCTGTTCAAGCCCGCCCGCTTTGCTATTTTCACTTTCTTTGACATACTTCATCAACTTGGGATTCCCCAAGACATGAGAAATGTTTTTCTTGCTTGATTTCTCAACTTTTTTCTTTGGATTGTCAATTATGATCAAGTCCTCAAAATATCTCGGCTCTGCCATGTTATCAAAATAAAATAAAAGTACTAATCGCCTGCAGCTACTTTTGTATATAAATAAAAGTATACCAACTACTAAAACCTCGGTTGAATATGTAAACAATTAGTCAAGCAGTTTGTTTTACTCGTTTGGGTATTTTCGATATATTACGCCTTCAACGATTTTGCTCTTCAAAATGCCTGCACAGTATTAAGTTTGGGTTATTTGCTGCTATTTCACCTCCGTCTTCTTGATAATGATAAAACAATATACTATCAATTAAAGTGTTCAATTTTATATATTACTTTGCTCAAAAGTTGGTTAAAAGGGCATATGGCTATTGTATCACTTTACATAGCTGTTTATGCTTCTTTTTTTTTTTTTTTTACAGAAAAACAAATAAAATAGTAAATGTTTTTTTTTTGTTAGTAAACCGTCAGATTAATCACTAATATTGCTTATGCCTGACTGCATCTGTTTATCTTGTTGCTTTAATTTATATGTTTCTCAGTATACATCTATAGAAGTTATGTGTATCGTGTATGACTTTTGTACACATTTAATTTAGCTTTTGGTTCTGAAATAGCCATTTGGCTGGTTAAAGTTTTATTTTTGTTATTTTATTTACCAAACAAGAAAAGAAAAAGTTGAGCATTTTTAGCGTTGGAAGCGTATAGGAATTAGACTTGAGAAAACACCCCCATTCATATAGCTGTTTTATTTTTATAGCAAGTATTCCCACAACCGTTTTGTAGGTGCATAAAAGCTGGCACAAACTTTTTTTTGGATTTAATAATGTCATAACCGTGTATCTTGAACATTTTACATCCGCTTTATTGGAAAACTACTTTGGTTACTTGCATTTAATTTGCTACCAACTTGATTTCTTGTATTTGTCTTATACGATATATTGTATATTTTATTTGTCAACTTTTGGTTTGCTTTAAGGAATTACAAAATTTAGAAATCAATTTTACTTACTTCGGCTTGGCTCATTTGCCAACCAAGACAAATAAAAGCAATTACATGCAGTAGATTATTGGTTTATTGATCTATTTTTTTTTTTTATCGAGTTGTTTTTTTTTTTTGAGTTTATTTTCTATAACTCATGTTCCTACTATACGCACTTGTATGAAGAGAAACAAAACTCCTATACTTTTTTTTTGAATCAGACGGCTTGATGATGGTGTATCTTTTTTTTTTTTTACGTTATTCTGTTTTGCACTGTAAAACGATATATACACATACCCACCCTGTACTAACCAAAAGCATAAAAAGTAAACAATGAAAGCTTGCGTCAAAAAAAAAAAAATAACACACACACAAACACACAAACACATTTTCAATAAATAAGTAAATAAATTTGTAGGAGGTCGAAGTCAACCTTGAAAGCTCTCCAACGGGGTTTTGGCTTGATTATTGTGGACTTTGACTATAGTTTGCAGCTTGGACTTCTGAATCATTAGCAGTAGCTTTCCCAGCTCTTTCGCTTTCCCCAGTTGGATGTGATGTGTAATGTGGTTTTCGTTTCAACCCCCCCAATGCTTTGCCCTGGACATTAACTTTGCTATTTGTTAGTTGGCTTTACCTTGCTGCTGTGGTTTTTCAGGATCAATTAGGTTCAAAATGATAGCTATTATTGAAAATTGTCATTGATTGGTGGTAATGTGACGAAACGTAGCATTGCAAAACTACGACTACAAAATTAAAACTAAAATGTAAAAAACATTGTTGTGGTGATAATCCAAAGAATTTCCCGTTTGGTGAAACAAAGTTTTGGGGAAGAAAGTGAAATTAAGAATAAAAAAGTTGGAAAGTTCAGAGTCTATCGTTTTAAGAATCCATCGTTTTAAGAGTCCAATTGGGGTAATTGAATTGGGTGGAAAGCAAAAAAAAAAAAGTAAAACCAATTATTTCAAAAGAGCAAATAAATCAGAAAAAGAAAGTGAAAATAAAGTAGGGGAAATGAAAAGGAAGAAAGGGAAGAGAAAGGGGGAAGAAAGGAAAGAGGAGCAGCAATACAGCTTTATAAGTTTGCAAAAACTTGTGCTTTGGTTTTCAGTCTAATAGTAAATGGTCATTATTTTTAAAAATAAAATCAAACAATAGCTGGTGATACTCACTACACTGGCAATTGTATAGTGCTAAAACATTTGAATAGAGAAATCTGAACTCTAGCCAAATATCGTTGGCAGCATTTGACAATTTGTAATTTAGCAAAAGGCGCACTAAAACAGATATTGTAAGCATTTAATGAAAATAGTGAAATAAAGGGTGTAACTGTTTGTATATTTAGTGGGAACAAGACTGTAATGGAGGGCGAGAGAGATGGCTTGTTTGAAAAGGCAGGGGGGAACGTGAGTTTAGCAAAAAGAATTGAAGGTCAAAACAATGAAAACGCGGCAAACAACACGGCCGCAAGTATAGAGAGCGTAAATGCGGGCAAAGACAGAGCAGCGAATAATGATAGTGGTACCAGGCAAGGAGCGACAGGATGCTCCCAAACAACGTTGTTTGATTCAATGGATATGGTACAGGAGGAAAGTAGTGCCAGCAAGGAAGATGCAGCTGGTAAACGTGGTATATACATGAATAAAACCAAGTCTAGCGTATCTTTGGAATCTATTGAGACCGGGGCTTCTGAAAACGAGTTGATGGAGGATGCGATAGATCATAGTGGGAATGGAACTGTGGGGGGCAGTAATATGAACTCGAATGCTCTGAAACATTTGTTTCCAAGCACAGACTTTGACAAGAGTAGCAGTGTTAGCGCCAGCGTCGGAGCCAGTGCCAGTGCCAGCAAGCCCAAGGTAGAAACGTATAAGCGAGCAAAGTTGATTGAAAGGGAATTTAAACAAACAAACAGGAAAATGGTAAACACGGGCACTGGAAAGTCAACACTAGAGGAGGCTTGGGATATGGAAAACTGCGCTGAACTAAAAGAAGAGAATATAGAAGGGCCAAAGAGCGGCGAAGGGGAGGAAGAATCGAGTCAAAAGATGAGCAAAAGTGGGGAGGCAAAAGAGCCTGAAGTGCAGACATGCGGAATAGTGATAGACAACGGGGATAAAGGTGAAGGCATTGAGGCTGGAGACAAAAGACAACGCGGTTCATTGTTGGAATACAGTGATAAACAAGAAGTGGGGATTTCTAAAAAAGATTTAGAGAGCCGTGCCTGCGAAAGCTCAGTGATTGAACCTGTGAAGTATTTGGCTGAGGAAAAAGATAATGTTGGAGGAAAAGATGTAAAGATAGAGGAGGTATGTTCTTCAAGTTCGCAAATAGAGGAAACACCGCCTAGGCCGTATCGATCATACGCACCAAGCCCAGTCAGCGTTAAAGCATTAAGAACGCCACGGAGACAAGAGAGCGGGGGAGACGAGACAAAAAGGGCACATAACACATTGCAAGGCGGAAGCAACTTGAACTTGACGGTTTCTGGGCTGACTTTTGGGGGGATTGGCGAGGGCTACACGCTAAGGGCAGCAGCGCTAAATACCGTTGATATGGGGATTGATGCGATGAAGCTTGGTCGGCCGAATCATCTTGGAGAAGATAGAATTTTAGAAGGCGCGATAAACCGATTGTATAGTAGTGAAAAGTATGGAGATATCGGCTTGGGTGCTGCTTCTGGCAAAAATGCTCAAAGAAACGAGGAAACGAGTAAAAACGGAAGCACGGAGCAAGTGGCGGGGAATTCAGCAGGAGTGAGTGGCAGCACTAGCAGCAACATTAATTCCAGGAAGAGCGGCGTTCCAGAGCCAGAGGTTATGGTCGAGTCAGAAAATATGCCTAGAGAAGATACAGGGGTGAGGCCAAGTTTAGAGGCAGACCACGCAGAACCAGGGGGTTTTACTGCTCTGGGGATAAGCTCGGGTTCAGGTTCAGGTTCAGGTTCAGGTTCAGGTTCAGGGGTGTTTCTGCAAAATGAGATTTTAAAGAGGAAACATGCACGCACAATTAGCTCTGAGAATTTTGTGGTTCGTGATGAAATGACAGGCAAGTCTAGAGCTGGATATAACGAAAGGACTGACCCGAGATCGAGTCTTGCAAATTGGGCGATGAAAAGAATTAAGCTCAGAGAATCAAAGTCGCCAGGACTGAATGTTGGGTATGAGAATGTAGGTCAGCAGTCAGGCGCAGAGAATTGGCCAAAGAGAAAAACAGAGTCAAGCAGAGACAATGTCCACCAAGAGTCTTTTCAAGAAAACGAGGCAGGGCAAAACTCAGCCGGGCTGGAGTGTAGAACGGATAGACCAAGCGGGGTTGGCAATAGAAAAGAGATTTGGGGCCATGGCGATGTTGAGATTGTTGATGAGGAGAATGAAAAAGACACGCAAACCAGTCATCTGGCTAATTTTTTGAGTGGGTTAAACGAAGGCGAGATTACTGGTCAGTTCGATATTGCGAACAATCCAGGATCGGGTTCAGGGTCAAAGGCTGCTGAGTGTGATACAGAGAGCACAAATGACGATCTGACATGTACAATCTGCTTGGATTTGATTTCAGAGGCCTTTATGACATCATGTGGTCACTCGTTTTGGTAAGCAATTTATTTTCAATAAAATAGACAGTTTATTATATAAGACATAGAAAAGTGGGCAGTTGTCTATTATTGGCAGTTGTTGGTTTGATTTGACTTCATTTGATTTGACTTGATTTGACTTGATTTGACTTGACTTGACTTGGTTTGACTTGGTTTGAACAATAGTTTCCTGTGTATAAAGCAACACCTAAAATACAACAAAAGGTGTCCAACATGCAGTACAGAAATAAGTACAAAGCAGATATTTCCGAACTTTGCGCTGAACAAAATACTTGAGCAGTCGGAGATAATCCGGTCTTTGCAAAAGTTGAAATCAAGCAACAGCGTCAATGGGTCGGAGCTGATACAAAGTGTCCAGAATGTGCTTTCGTCAAACTCGGTGATGAACAAGACGGATGTAGAGAAGCTGCTGGATATTATTGGAGCCAAGTGGAGAGAGATGGATAGTCAGTCAACACAACTGCAGTCGCGGCTAATGAGGTATTTTTTGAGGCTACTGCACAAGTCGAAGCAAAGAGAGCTGCAAACGGTCAACATGGAGCTGAGATGTGTAGATAACGACCTGCAATCCTTGATTTCGGGAAACCCAGTATCAGGAGACAATGGCCAAGGCGACGTGGCTCAAGTACCTGCAACAATGGTAATAGGGGCTGCTGATGTAGGGCCCAAGTCTGCTGATGACTGCGGGGTTGGGCTGACTGAACTGCAGAAACAGCGGGTAATTGACCACTTTTCCGATCTGGAAGCCCTGTACTTTGACTCCAGAAGGCAGTCCCACGACGCCAAAAGCCCAGAAAACTTGGTCTCGCTGCCCAAAACACTGATGCAGGTGGCTCGGTATAGGAAGTTTAGTCCCGATGCCACATTTCGGTATGGTGACGGGTCGACTTCATCAGCAATTGTGGCAAGCATTGAGTTTGACAAGGACGACGAAATGTTTGCTGTTGCAGGGGTTACTCGCAAAATCAAAATATACGACTACCAACAGGTTACCAAGCAGGCAAGACACTGGGCCACTGCAGCTGCCTATAAGAAAAGCAGGCTCAAGTGGCTGAAAAACTCCCAGGACTTGATTGAACAAAGCTCATCTGTCTTTGAAAACAACGACTGGAGTTCGTTTAGCGACTCGCTGGACACCGAACTGCCGACAGCGCCGTACCCTAACAGCATTGGTGCCAGCCTGGAGGACTTTTCATGCTTTGGCCCCGTTACCAATGCCGGCACTAGTATGAATACAAATACAAATACAAATGGGAGTACCAGCTACAACTGTGGCGAAAACCTAAATTTCAACCAGGTGATTCCTATTTGCCCCTCCATCGAGATTGTTAACCGATTCAAGATCAGCTGCTTATCGTACAACCCAGTCAAAAAAAATCAGCTCTCGTGTTCAGACTACGAGGGCATTGTTACTCTATGGGACACCAGTGTAGGAACCTCAACGATGCAGTACTGTGAACATGAGAAAAGAACCTGGTCTGTTGACTTTTCCACTGTCGATCCCACTAGGCTATGCAGCGGTAGTGATGATGGCCGCGTTAAGCTTTGGTCCACCAACAGCAGGTCCTCTGTGCTAACTATCGAGGGCAAGGCAAATGTGTGCTGCGTTAGATTCAGTCCTTCGGACAGTAATTTGATGGTTTTTGGCAGTGCAGGTAAAAATAGCACGACTTTTATTATTATCAGCACAAATGTTATTGTCATTGTTATTGTTATTAATATCGTTATTATACTTTTTAGATCACAATATACACTGCTATGACTTCAGACAACCGAGAACACCCCTCCATATTCTCGCTGGCCATAAAAAGGCTGTTTCTTATGTGCGGTTTCTTTCAAATGACCAGATTGTCTCAGCTTCCACCGACAACAGTCTGAAGCTGTGGGACCTGAACAGCCAGTCCTGTTTAAGAACGTTTGAGGGCCATTCCAATGAAAAGAACTTTGTTGGTTTGGCAACCTCAAGCACCAACGGATGGATTTCTTGCGGAAGCGAAAACAACACTGTTTACACCTACAACAGCTCGCTATCAAACCCTGTCTTAAAGTACCAATTTAGGAACCAGAACAATTTATCAGGTGAAGAGGTTGCTGACAAGGATTCAAGCTCGTTTGTGAGTGCTGTTTGCTGGAAGCGGAACTCTAACACCATGATTTCTGCGAATAGCCAGGGGATAATACGGATTTTGAACTTGAATTGATCTTCTTTCTTGTGTATAGTCGCTGACCAAACAACAAATATTATATATCTCCACCAAATCGGACCCTCACACATGCACGCACACTCATCAAACGAGGTATGATATGGGTCTAGCCGAGTTTTTCTGCCGATTCTTTTTTTTTTTTTTTTGCCTTGTTNNTTTTTTTTTTTTTTTTGCCTTGTTTTTACCAGCCACGTATATATTATTTCTAAACTCCATACTCCATTCATTATCTTTCAAAGTATTATATTTATATATCATTGTAATATTTTATCCATTTTTGTTAAATTTCCAAAAGGAGCGGCGGTTTGGAAGATAATTCCAGGACCCCTCCTAAAAAAAAAAAATTCTAAAAAAAAATATCAGTACTCGATACATCAGGATTAAGTGAGAAACTAGTAAGAATGGTACATCGGATCTAATTGATCGAAGGGCTGTTGGCTAGTAGATTCATTTAACATATCAAAATAGCAATGTTTTATAGTATTTTTATGGTATTATTTGATATTTTATGTTTTTGTTGTGTTGATATTGTTGCCAATAAACCAAATCAAATCACATAGAGTAAATGAAAAGAAAAAAAGAAAAAAAACACATACATCAAATCAAATTTTACTCGATGTTCAAAACTGTTCGTTTTCCTTTTTTACTATTAAAAGTTCGTGTGCAAGTATGATTAATTTACTATTTATTTTGCTACCTATTTGATACATCGGTTTACTGCTTTGAATTTATTTGGTGTTTAATTTTTTATTGATGGGTTTTTTTTAATATAAATATAAACATATAAAGTGGACGAGTTCGACAAGTTTGTCTATTAAAACATTAAAATACAAAGCGAAAAACTTGATAAAAATGAAAAGTGGTGGTGGGGATGAAAAGGTGAGAGGAAGTGACAAGGGGGGGGGGGTTGGATAAATTATCCACTTATATGGGTATGTCATTTAGAATGTTTGATGTTAAGGGCAAGTTGTTTTTGGGGCTAGCCGATACATACCACAATTACACTGCCAAACACAAACCCCTCGACCATGTTTTTTTTCCCCTTTTTTTTCGTGATAATATCAATCATTTGATACTATCAAAATCCGGATTTTATCTACAAATTATATCCCCAGTCTTTGCATTTATACACTCGTCCATATCTACTTCGCTCGGTACATTTGCCCAGAATAAAACGGAATTGCCTAATCAGTGTCAAAACATCCAAAAAGTAGAAGAAAAGATTGGCTTTAAATATAAAAAAAATCAAACTATATACATTATCAAAAATATGAATGATATCAATATAACTGTATGTGCGTGTATACTATATGTGGACTTGAGAGTCTGTATTTACCTGCAGAATCCTTTTGTTCAAAGGCCTTGACGCTCTCGGTTAAAAACATCCAAAAATGGCCATTGTTGCATGCTTTTAGACATTCAAAGCATGGTTGAGTTATATGGTATCCGATTTCATTTCCGCTATTACACAAGTACATTTATCATTTATCATTTACCGTTAATATTGTTTTCTTTCAACTTGTATTTTTACTACTTAGTTAAAATGATACCAATCAATATATTGTAGCTTACCACCCCAGACACGCAATGTTCCTTATTTTGCATCGACATGACCGTGTTGTATAATCAGGTCCTATTAGTTGGATTCGACTAGAATGCATAAAACCAACAACCATGTTAACAACCACATCACATACAGGCATTTACATATCGAAAATGCTTTATTTAAGCATCAGAGTGTTTTTAAACTCGCGCTGTCCTCTTTTTTTTCTTTCTTCTACACTTTTTACTTTATAATTTCATTTTTTTTTGTACTTCTTCTACTTACTTCATAGGTGGCATATCCGTAGAAAATAACTCGACCCGGTTATCAGCCAACAATAGCGCCTGTTTAAATAATTATTTATTTTCTATTAGTATACACACTAGTTATACTCGACTGGTAATGGTTATATGCTCAGCTATCAAGATATACGTGTGAGTATGCTCAGTTTAAATCTTACTCTCATTCCCCGGCTGCAGACATTGTTGCTGCAGTAACTGCAAAACAACTTGCATACTGTTTTTGTTCTGAACTGAGGGTTGAATGTATTTGAGTAAGTTTGGTGCATCTTGCTGATTATCAATTCCTTTTGCTTAGTTTCTTTTTCTTTCTTGTGATTTGCTTAAAAGAAAAAAAAACTAATTATTCTCTCTTCAGCCTCTCCAGTTTGAAACTTGATATTTCTGTTTTCCTGTTTGTTTTTTCTTTAGGCTTGTCGATTGTTTACTTTGCTATTGTAAAATATTAACTTTATTTTACAATCCTAGAAAGATAATATACACCCACGTACAATTACTCTTCTTTTGTCGATATATAAATATATATATGTGGTTGCTAGCTTGGTGCTGCTTGAAATATAACCAACCGTATATCTTTTATGATTACACAATATGCTTTTTTTGCAGTTCGTAAAACGTATGTAATTTCGACGTATGAACAAAAAAAAAGTTGATAGTAAAAGTAAAGAATGGATGATAATAATAAAAAAGAAATACTGACAGCTCTATTTGAACTGATAAATGTATAATCTTTTGATCAAACTGATGCTATTTTGTTTGTTTTTGTATGGATACCTGCTTTGCTATTATTTATTGTATTTTTCCTACTATCGCTTTTCTTTATTTGATTGATGTTGATATGCCTCTTAAAAACTTGTTGCTGTTGTTGAATGCTGATTTAATGAATGTGCTCTGTCAGTACACTTGAGATTAAAACAAAAGTGGGAATAAATGATGTGATATATAAACAATAGTAATAAACCTAATAATTAAAAGAGCCTACTTTCAACAAATATTTATGGTCATTTATATATTAAAGATGCGTGCTGTTGAATCGAATGAGAAAGTGTGATATATGGTACTCTTATTATTTTTGTTTGTATATTAATTAATTTGTATTATATTGTTGACAGCCATGTATACTTGTAATTAATTTCAAATGCTACAATACGCTGTGACTAGCAAAAAGTTGGAGATGTTGATATGGATTTGTTTTTATTTAAAATTAATCAATTTGCAAGTGTATTTGACAATTTTGATATATTACCACTTATAGCCACACTGAATTGTTTATTTTTTTTTAAAAAAAAAATCTAATCAGCAAACATTTATTTGGACATCAAGCCCATTTGAATCAGCCTTAGACCAATACATATCGAATGTGGTGCCGCTAGCTTATGACACAACTCGGGATAGTTTGGATGCATAAACATTTTTTTTATGCGTGGCAATAACTATCCCATTAGAAAAGTTGCAATGTTGTAAAGTGTCCTATACATATTCAAAAATATATACCATGTTTAAATAAAGTGTTCATGTGCCCAAAATTGTTTTTGTCACTTTACTTGAAAATTACACACGTTTTTAATAAGTTCTTGATTTTTTAATAAGCTCTTGGTTGTTTATTAAGCTCAAACTGTTTATTAAATTTGAATGGCTTAAATTTAAAAGATAAACCACATCACAATTCAGATGCTTAAGGGAAGTAGAGATTACAAGTTCCTGTGTTTAATTTAAACTCTTGGCAGGTATCACTTATTAATGTTTATTAAAAATCGCTTTACTACTTTCATCGAAATGCTTTAAAAAAGCTCGATAATCCACACAAACAAAAACAATAAATATAATCAAAAATAAATAAAATTAATAATAAATAAAATCAAAAATAAATAAATAAAATCAATAAATAAATAAGTAAAATCAATAATAAATAAAATCAATAATAAGTAAAAATAGATAAATTAATCGTTTAATTTAACACTTTAAACTGATTCCGTGTGGTAACGCCTCACCCCTTCCCCTCCCCTCATGACATAGCTATACAGCTTATATATAATCGCTATATCATTCATGTAACTAAATGTGCATATGGTACCTGTAAACCCTGTTATCTCGATGTATCAATGTGATGTGATATTTAATACTAATGATTATATAACTCGGTTTTCATATTATTGCTAGATCAGAATTACTTGGTTACACCTCCAACTTGGGTGTTGAACTAATTTAACATGGAAAAAAATATATGTTTAAATACATCGATATGATGGTTAACTTATTTTGGATTGCATATATACTTGAAAGCCAAAGTAAATAAACAATGTGTTAATAACTGAACCTTGTGATTACTAATCAAGAAAAAGGCTTGCAGTAGAAAACAGCCAGTTGTCTATATTGGCACTATAAATAGTATATATTGTAAAATACTTTACGCTGAGTACTGTATTATATACACCAACGTATACTAAAATAGTGCTTTAGCTTGTGTCATACAAACACGCTTGTTGGCATACTCGATATCTTTTAAGCTTGGAATGGTTTTACGTCTACTACAATGGGCACCAGTTATACTTTGGCTGTGGGATCGGTTTGTCCACTAATTTTGCATCTCAATGAAAGGTAGACTTGGCCAACACACCAAGTCGGCGTATAAAAATGACTGTTTGTGATCCAGCATCAAGATCATTGTGCATATATGTCTATTTATATCTACACAACAGCAGCCAAGGCTGACGATTGCAACTTTATTTTATTTTACATTCTATATCCTGTAGTCAATGATTTTGTTATCTCACAGCAACATGCCTAGTTAAAAGCATTATTACACACAAATGACACCAAATTATACTTTTTAAGCATTTACTCCAAGCGAGAGCATCTAGGTTAAATTTATCCAACTTTCAATTTACCTGAATTGCAAAAGCTCTTAAATAGATTAAAAATGAAAAATCTAATAAAAAAAAGTGTATTAAAAACCCTAACCACGAATAAAGCTGAATAGACGAAATTCTTTGATCACTGTTTTGGAGCAAGCCTGAGGCATCAATGCAAAGATTAATGCTTTTTTATCCATCTAATCAAAGTCAGGAATTCCGCATATAATATATTAGGCCAAAACATCACACAATGGTTTCATTGGACTTGGATGCCTCACAGCTCAATTTTCTCGTATTATCAATATGTTAAATATCATATGCACACCACTCATATATATTACCACTTTATCTACATGCTGATAAGGTTAGTACCACTTGGAATTTTTTTTTTTGACTAAGGAAAAAAAAAAGGAACAAACAAGTACACTAAAGAATGACCAAATAACTTGACTGAAAAATACGTAGCTTTATTGGCCATAAAAATATACCGTGATCCGTTTCAGGAGGGTATAAATCACACTTGGTCACATTTAGATCACATATACAGCTTATACCTCATTACTGAACGCCAGATACTAGTTTTTTATAAAAAAGGTGCGCTCGTGTCAGTGCTGAATATGATCATTATGAGGGGTGTTATTTCTGAATCAATCGCCAAATTGCTGAAAGGTTATTCAGTAGATGTGCTGATAATCCAGTGATGTATATTTTTTAATTTGTGTTGGTGTTACAATGCACAGGGTTACTGTATCACACCACATACAACTTACAACTAGTATATACTCGAAAATTAAGTGGATAGAAAAGTAAGTAGATTGGAAAGTAATAATCAAACATATTTGCTATTGCCCTTTCTCTTATTTAAATTAAAACAAAAACCAAGGTTAAGCCCATTTGCATCAAATGTACTAAAAGCACAGCAAACGTTCAAAGCATCAAAGTGTGTTATACAACCATATGTCACAATTGTATTGAGAAGTATGACCCATGCCCATACGCTCAATCATAACAAGATACCTGTATATAAAACTTGAAGCAAATATAACACTTATAACCATCTATTATTCCAACCATGATTTAATAGACCCTTGACGCCGTTTAGCTATGGTATACAACGCTTGGCTTAGAATACATTTGACTAAATAAATGAAGGGGCTGGCTCATATCTGATATTTTGGTGTTTATTAATAAATAAACAAATAAACTTGGGTATTTTCTATCAAAAAAAGCTACTGCTACTCAGCCCTACTAATAATAAGCGGGGGGAGGAGGGGAGGGGGGGAGCAAGGCTGTATTGCTTTATTATTTTTATTTAGCCAGATAAAAAATATAGAATTGTGAGCCTATTAGTAGCTCCCACCCCCCCCACCATTCATTTATTTAAATAAGGATGTTTATAGGTGTGGTAGTGGTCAGAGTAAATTGAATTCAGTAAATAATGCTTTTTTTAACAAATTATATTGTGTGTGGGGATGGAGTTAGGGTGGGGATATCAATTAACACAATGACGAATGTATTTGTATTAACCGCTTTAATAATCGCGTGTAAATATTGATGCGGTAAATAAAACACTTGGGAGTTGATCCGCATTGTAAGTAGTACAAAGCTATTATACCAAACTCTGGTTAGACGCCGAGACAGAGGAAGGGTTTTTCTGATATCCATTTCCCAAGTAAGCCCTGAATTGTGTGGCTACCATTAAAAGAAAACAAATTAGTAAACAAGACTTGGCAATATACCGCCATTAAAAAGGCCGCGGCATTGAACAGAGAAACCACCGATAAAAGACTACATTTCTCTGCTGAAAGAGCACCACTCATATGACCAATTTACTTTTGAAGGATTGGAATAATAGTTGGGTTTAGAATCAGGGATAACTTTGTTGGCGATGTTGAAAGCAGTGTGTAAAAATAATAAGAAAGTTCTATAATTAGCACCAGAAACCAATAATTAAAACCAAAAAAAACAAGATGTTTACAAAGAACTGAAGGAACGATGAGCAACGTGTTTTTGTAGATTGACTTAATAGACTGCTTAAATTAAAAAAACGATATGACAATAAAACATAATAGAATGAAGACCATCACTTTATATTCAATGTATCCTCCTTTACAACAAAGTCAAAAAAAAACTGGATAGCCAATTTCACGTCAAAATATGCAGTTAAAAGTAAAAATTCCACCAAAACCACCAAAACCATCAAACTCCGTAGCGAAAAGCGTCAAAAGCATCGAGGCGGCATCTCTGGTAGGACAGATAGCTATTGCGGTACTGTCAACGGTTTACATCCTTGGGCTATTTGCGTTATTCTATGGAATTGTTGTGAGTCTGTTTTTTGTGACCTTTCTTGATGCCAAAGGAGTTCTGTACTTGATAAAGAAACTGTGGATATCAGGTACAATAGGATGTCTGTTTTCAAACTATACCATCAACTACACGTTTAAAGGGTATGTATTTTACCCCAGCAACAAGAGAAAGTATAAACTGCGGTTCAGTCAGTAAACTCAACATGCTGTAGCAAAAAGCAAACTAACAAGGCTTCAGTTTGAGTAAACGGAAACCTAGCTCAAAAAACCAAAACCAAAACCAAAACCAAAAAAAGATGTCGACTATAAAAGACAATATAGATTGAATGCAAGTGGTGTCGACTAAAAGTAATGTTATTGTTTGATACTCTGGAGTATGAGGTATGTGTGTTTACCAAGCATTATTAACTGGTGAGAGCTATACCGTAAAGTTGTTCAACTATCAAGTATTATCAACAAACTAAAAGTAATTTTTTGAATAAACTTCTGGTTTATAGCTGGCATTTCAACCAAGTAGAACTAAGCATTTTGCACAGACATACAACTACAACACGTGTTGGTATATAAACGCATCAAGACCATGGCCGCCAGAGGAGACTTTGTGTGTATGTGTGTAACAAAAACAAGACTTGTTTTAATTTACAGGATTTGATTAAGCATAAAGCAATTAGAATAAATCAATTGAAGATCACAAAATCAGTCGACTTTGGGCGGTTTTTAATAATAAACTTAGAGTTCAAATCGTCATTTTGCTGAATTCTTAAAAAGGCATGATCAAGATCAGATTCTATATTTATCGTCAGTTCATTCAAAGGAAAACGGTTAGTTGCCAAGAACGCAACTTTTTCAAATCGAGACCCAAAACAGATTGACATCGTAGCAAAAACAAACCTACCTAGGCCCGTGGAGACATGGCGTTCAGCCAGTCTTTTTTTCAGCAGCACGGAATCTTTAGGATCGATCAGAATGGTGACATTCCATACACCAAGCAAGTCTGACCACGGTGTAATATTGTCAATGCAAGTGTACAGGCCCTCTACTATAACAATTTTGTGGCTAAAAGAATCAAGAAAAAAAATGGAGAAAAGAAATGAGTGTCAGACAAGGTGTTAGAATGTGCGGCGTGACAGTAGTCCCAAATCCAAATGGCTGCAAGCAGAGAGAGATATGTAAAATGACTAAAAAAATAAAGTGCAATCAAATATTACTCGGGTAGTATAAGTATAGAATCTGGCTCAGGGTCGCCGATGGAATGGTCAAACATTGGGGCTGAGATAGTAGAGCCCAGTTTTAATCGGCTAGCATTTTTTACAAATTCGACAAACCCTAATGTATATATTTACAATTTATCAAAAAGATTAAACAATTCAAGTCAGGGAAAATAAACCAAATGTATAAAAGTATAGATATATATATAATGGTTGTCTACCATCACCATCGAATGTCCAATGGGAGCCACGACGTTTGTGCGCTTCTTTGGGATTCTACAGATGTACAGTATAGTAACCGAGTTTAATGGGTTTTAAAACTGTCAGGTAGAAGTTATTGGATTTTAAAGTTAGAATAAGACGAGAAGCCCGGCAAGGCTGGTGAAATGGGTACAAAGCAAATTGCCTAAAGCAAGCAAGAGAGGGACTGAGGATAAAGTATCGGTTTGTAGGATAGCATGACGGTTGCTTACAGGCAGATTGTCGAGTTGTGATTTTGTTAGGTGGAACCCATCCATTGGCAAACAAACACAGCCTAAAATCGAGTAGTATGCTGCTATTAATACGAATGGCGAATGCCAAAACAAGCAAACAAAAATAATTCAATAGCGGCACTTTTTCAGAGAACTGGGATTTTGACGTTACAGTTGGTTTTCGCTAGAGAGTTTATCAGTTCGACTAGCTGACCGGATATTCGGGATTTCCCTGAACCAGCAACGCCTTAAAAAGTAGCAAATGCACACCAAATAAAACAACGGAAATAAAAAAAATGAAAAAATAACAACGTAACTTGTAAGAAACAAGCATCAAAAGTAGGTCGATTTCGTTAGTTCAAAAGCAAAAAAAGAGGATCCCAAAATAGCATACTCTTACCTGAAACCCCAACAAACAACCGCGTGTCATTACAGCCACTGATATGATAACAGTCAGACGGTGGAGTTTTTTTTGTTTTTTTTAAAAATGTTGTAGTTTTGTTCGTTTCTTGGTTTGTTTTGTTTTTGGATTGACATTAAAACAAAAGTGGAAGCAAAATAAAAAAAAGGAATTAGACTTACTTTGAAAAAGTTTCGAGTAGCAGCTGAGCAAGAGTACCCAAGTTTGTGTCGGAATCAAACGTTTTCATGCTTATTGAGCCAAAAAATAAAAAAAGAAGAAAAGGATCAGTTTATACTGTCCTGAGGATTGTTGGGATGTTCTGTTTAATTCTGTTTAGTTTTCGAATGGTCTTTAAAATTGTGAAATTAAAAAGCGAAACTGGCTAGAACAAGAAAAAAAAAGGGGGGGGGGGGCAAGCAAGCAATAAACTGCGTTGGTGTTGTGTTTAAAATATTACGTTTGTTTGGCTAGCTAAAAATACTAGAAAAAGAGTAAAACCCGAAAAATAATGAGATAGGAATAATAAATAAATAAAAGGCAGTGAAATTAAATAAGAAAAGAAAACAAGAAAGAAGAAAAAGAAAAACAGATTTGGTGGTTCTGGAAAAGAAAGTCCAAACAAGATAGCGTTAACTATAATTTTTTTTTAAAAAAAAAGAAAAAAAAAGCCAAGCTTTGTTACTTTCTACCATCAAGATACTCTCTCCAGCTCTTTACTGGCAAAGGAGTTGGCGAGTTGATCATATCAGCAGGTAAATTAGCGAGGCAATCGATAAGCAAGCTGGCGCATCGTTGGTCATTGACCAGTGGTACGTCAAAGTCAACGGCCATTCTTCTCATGGCATAGCCGGTGTTGCTCTTGGACATTGGCTTGTGCTTGGCCAAGTTGAAGACGATGCCTAGGTTTGACGATTTGGCAACGGGGAACAAGGACTTTTTGTCGTTGTAGGGATACTGAACCATGGTAGAGTTTCCAGGGCCAACAAAGTTTTGGACAATTGAGTGAGACTCTTTGTTGTCGGTTATGACTTTGTAGCCAGCATTAGCAAAGAATTTAGAGATTTTCTCAACAATGCTCAAGTCAGTCAGGTCGTCAAAGCCAATCAGGACAGACGAGTTCTTCTTGGGCAATCGGAAGCCAATTGTGGACAGCAGACCAAGCAGGTATGCCTCCTCGACGGTATGGCCTAAACACGCAACCTCACCGGTACTTGCCATCTCGACACCCAAGAATGGATCAGCGCCAGCCAACCGGGTCCAGCTGAACTGGGGAACCTTTGTTGCTACGTAGCCCCAATCCTTTGATGACTTCATCAAGTCGACAGGCTCAGGGACATCCTGGTTGATCATGGACTTGGTTGCGACCTCGATAAAGTTGACATTTGTTGCTTTTGAAACAAACGGCAGCGACCGGGAAGCTCGCAGGTTGCACTCGATAACCTTGAGTAGCGGCTCGGCGTTTTCCTGGGGCTGCAGAATAATCTGCATGTTAAATGGCCCTGAGATTTCAAATGCGGAGGCGACCTTGTTTCCTATTTCCTTGATTCTCTCCATTACGTTTTCTGAAACCGTAACTGGTGGCAGAACCAATGTTGCATCCCCAGAGTGGACACCAGCATCCTCGACGTGCTCACTGATGGCGTGAACCAGCATTTTTCCGTTGTGGGCAACCGCATCGATGTCCAGCTCACGGGCGTTGAGAATAAACTTGGTCATGACAACAGGGTGCAATGGCGAAACCGAAGCAGCCAGAGCCAAGAATCTGTGCAGAGTTTGTGCGTCATAAGCCACATTCATAGCTGCACCACTCAGCACGTACGATGGTCTAACCAACACTGGGTACCCGACTTGCCCTGCAAACTCCATCGCCTCGTCATAGCTTCTCAGCTCCTTCCAAGCCGGCTGGTCAACACCGATTTTGTCAAGAATTGTTGAAAATCTGTGTCGGTCTTCTGCAGCGTCAATCATTTCGGGGCTGGTTCCAACAACCTTCACGTTGTCTTGATGCAGTTTCAGTGCAATGTTCTGTGGCAGCTGTCCCCCAACACTAACAAGTGCGCCTGATGCGTTCTCCAGCTCGTAGATATCCTTGACTCTTTCAAGCGACAGTTCGTCAAAGTACAACCGATCGCATTCATCGAAATCTGTGCTTACTGTCTCTGGGTTGTAGTTCACCATGATTGTCTTGTGGCCCAGCTTGCGCAGTGTTCTGGCCGCCGATACTCCACACCAATCAAACTCAACCGACGAACCAATTCTGTACACCCCTGACCCAAGTACCATGTACCCCTTGTCTTCAAAAGTTACGTCGTTGGTCGATGCGTTGTACGTTGTGTACAGATAGTTTGTTGGTGCTGGGAACTCTCCAGCCAAGGTATCGATTCTCTTGACAAATGGCTTGATTCCCATCTCCAGCCTTCTCTTTCGAACTTGGTCCTCCGTGTAGCTAACCTCTGCACCATCCCCGCCGTCAGCTGAGGTTTTGGAGAGAAGCTTTGATATCTGCACATCCGAAAATCCGTCTCTTTTGGCAACCTCCATAAGCGTGGCTGAGATGGTGTCCAGGTTGGTGTTTTGGTCTCCCAACGCATTGTGTGTTTTAAGAATCTTCTCCAGCTTTTGCAGGAACCAGTTGTCAATCGCGGTCAACCGGTGAATACGTTCAATGCTGTACCCCCTATCAATCATAGCATGGGCAATGTAAAACAGCCGTCTGTCTGTTGCGTTTTGCAACTCATAGTCCAGCTCTGCCTCTGAGGCTGGCTTGCAGTCATTTAAGGAGTCAAACCCAACAAACGATGGGTCAACTTGCCTAATCGCCTTTTGCAGACTCTCTTCAAACGTCCTGCCAATCGCCATTACCTCCCCAACACTCTTCATGCTGCTTCCAATCAGCCTTGACACGTGGTTGAACTTTGACAAGTCCCAACGCGGAATCTTTGTCACAATGTAGTCCAAACTTGGCTCAAAACACGCCGTGGTTGTTGTGGTTACACTGTTCTGCAGCTCGGGAAGCGTCCATCCCAGCGCTATTTTGGCCGCTACAAACGCCAGTGGGTATCCAGTAGCTTTGCTCGCAAGCGCCGACGATCTTGACAACCGCGCGTTCATCTCAATTACGCAGTACTCCATCGACTTTGGATTCAGTGCGTACTGGACATTGCATTCTCCAACAACCCCCATGTGTCGCACTATTTTTATTGCTGCTGTTCTGAGCATGTGGTACTCTGCATCAGTAAGCGTCTGACTAGGTGCAACCACAATCGAATCTCCAGTGTGAACTCCCAATGGATCAAAGTTCTCCATATTGCACACTGTCACGCAGTTGTCGGCTGCATCTCTAACCACCTCGTACTCAATTTCTTTCCATCCCTTCATCGATTTTTCAACCAGAATCTGTGGCGATAGCGACAAACTCTGATTACTTAGCTGTCTCAACTCCTGCTCAGTTTCTGCAAACCCTGATCCCAGCCCTCCTAAAGCATACGCTGATCGCACAATCACCGGATACCCAATCTCTCTCGCAGCCTTTAGTGCATCTTCGACCGTGTTCACTGCTGTGGACACTGCTACCGGAATGTCAATCGACTTTAATGCCTGCGCAAACAAGTCACGATCCTCGCTCAGCTCCAGTGTTCTGATCGATGTTCCCAGAACTTTGACATTATACTTGCTAAACACTCCCATCTTCTCCAACTGCACTCCACAATTCAACGCCGTCTGTCCACCAAATGCCAGCATTATTCCGTCTGGTCTTTCCTTTTCAATCACCTTTTCTAAATACGACGCTGTTACTGGAACAAAGTACACCGAATCCGCCAACTCGTGCGAGGTTTGCACTGTTGCAATATTTGGGTTCACAAGTATGGTCTCTATCTTTGACTGCTTCAGCGCCTTGATCGCCTGACTCCCAGAGTAATCAAATTCTCCAGCTTGTCCAATCGTCAAACCACCACTCCCAACAATCAGCACTTTCTTCACATCCACTTTATTTATTGGATCTCCAACTATCTCTGTGTCAATTCCTGCCTCCTTAACCGTGCTTGCTGTATAATGCACAGCTGCCCCGCTAAATCCACGTCTACCTACATAGATACTACTTGGATTTGTTTTGGCTTTGCTCGATTTAATTGGCGATTCCCAACTGTTTTGTACAGATCGACTATATGTTTTGCTCTTGTTTACTTTGCTGACAAAAGTATGGAATGAGCTGGTTGCATTCTTGTTACTCTCACCTCGCGCATTTCCTAGATTTTGCGCATTCAGTCTCTGAACACACGATTGCACACCGATAACATTTTGTTTGATCGATTGTCTGCTCGATACTCGAAGCAAACTTGCCTTGCTTATTGTAGAGTACATTATAGCTTCTTTATTGGTACTTTTACGGCTACCTTTTCTTTAAACTAGTAATTGTATTTTTATTTTATTTTTGTGAATGTTTGTTCCTACTGCAAACTAAAACCAGTAATCTAATTACCACCTCACTTTTTTTTTTATTGAAATACTACCTCACTTTTTTATTATTTCTTTTTCCTTTCTTTATTGCCTTTTTATTTTATTGTTCTACTTTTACTTTATTTCTTGTTTTCAACATAACCTTAACTTTGTTCCTTTTGAATCTAAATCTAAATAATTTTTATTTCATTTTTTTTTATTGACAAAATTGACATTGATCTTTTACTTTTTTTTTTGTATGAAAAAAAAACCCTGAATAAAAATCAAATTCTGGATTCCACACATTTGTTTTTTTTTCACTAACAATAAAAATAAAAATAAACTCGTAATAACAACAGCACCTTTCAGAAAAAAGAGTATTTCAAAAGTCTCGTTCTAATATTTCATTGGGTAGCGGTTTGATTTTTGGTTGACCAAATCTTGCTGATTAAAAATGTTTTAGTCAATTGAATCGTCTGAACCTGGTTTATCTAATTTGAAATCTGCCTTCCTATTCTGTTGATTTTTTCAACTACAAATATAGCTTTATCGCGTTATCTGTTAATTAACTTTAGCCCTGTCAGATTATCCAGATCTTTATAATGACTCTTTTCAAACAAAAATTTGTAAACATGCTGTCATAACCTTCAGCCTTTATCTTGCTTTTTTTTTTCTTTCAAACATTTTCCAACCAAACCGTTATTGCTTTTTACCGCCTTTTATTTGAAAAAGGATATCAGGCAGCCAAATTGGTAATTGCTCAGATAAAAACGAAAACTTTTTCAAGTTCGATTTACTGAAATGACATGCAATAAATCTTTAAACATTGCTGACTACTGATCAGATCAAAAGCAAAAAAAAAAAATAACAGTAATAGTAATGGTAATAGTAATAGTAATTATAACTGTTAGTGGTTTGACGCCAATAACGAGCCGCACTAGCAAGTCACTTGATGAAAAATCGTTTTACCGTGACCATTACACGGACTTTATAAGAATAAATTTGGCCAAGCCGGCTTGTATTTACAGCTAAAACTTGTAACTAAAACAACTAGCTCACATTCTATTTTTTAAACTGGGCTTTTGGAAATAGCCGAGGTGTGGATGGAGTGACTAGCTTCGGAATACCACCATCGCCAAACTTCCCTCCCCCAGCTTGACTGGTTGGATTCAGAAAGCCTCGGTATGAGCGTGAGCCATATCTATTCAGTAGTCCAACTGACCGTGTAATTCTAGGTGTGTAAACTGGCATTTGGGATGGGCTGCCAGAGCTCGAAACTACTGAAGAACGCTGCAAATCCACTCCCTTGCCAATGTCTGAACTTTCGCCAATGTGGAACCTCTGTCTAGTCGGGGTGGAAAATCCTTGCGTGCCATAGCCATCACATCCAAAACTGCCAGACCTCAACTTTCCCAAGGCCCCCGGCTCCTCGCTACCCATCACAGACGCCCTAAACTCGCCAACCCTTGCGTTCAGTGCAGCCCTGGGCTCAGTCATAGACACTCTATCAGTGTGCCTTGATCTTTTTTGGCTAGACGCCTCCGGGTAATAGAATCCGCTATTCCCGTGCTTCCTATCTGGAAGTGGAGTTACTGCCCCAAGTGGGCTATTGAAATGACTGCTTCCTCTAGCACTTTTTGCACCCAAATCTCTGATATATCGTTCCATTTTCTGCACTTTTAGCATCAAGTCCGAGTTCTGTGCACTCAGCTTGGAATTCTCGGACCTCAAGTCGTCATTTTCAACCACCATTAGCTCAAAAGTATCCTTGTAATCGTCACATTCTGCCTTCAAGTGCTGTATCTTTGTGTTGGCCTCAGCCAAAACCGCTTTGGAGTTAGAGTACGAGTTGCGCATAAACTCAAGCTCCGAGTTCACTACCTGCATGTCAATTCCACAAGAGCTGCTATTTCCATTTGGTCCACAAATGCTGTCGTTCTTGGTCGTTTCAGTAACTCTCTCGCCTCTAGACGCACTCTCCGGTGGTTGGCAAGGTGTTATTTCGGACACCTCAACAAAAAGATTGTACCTTCCAACTAAATCCGCATAGTCTGAAATTGCATACCCCTTACTGCTTATGATACGGGTTGCTGATTCCAAATCGGAAATCAACCTTTCCACCTTTCCCGCCACTTGGTCTATCGAGATGACTATCTCATTGGTTTGTGGTGTGCTAAGCCGCTCTGAGAACAAAAAGTTGTGAACAGGCCCAGTGCCATGCTCAGTGTCATGCTTAGTGCTATGCCCAATATCAGTATGCATGGCCATTGAACTTGATTCAACCCCTATAGAGTGCGACGATTTTTTGCTATTATGGCTGCCCCCTAAACAGCCTGGTTGTGGCAATACCCCTTCGTCCACCAACACATCTGTTACAGCACCGCTTTCGGCTGCAAATTTTTCGCTTGCAGACTCCACGTTTTCAACACGAACCTCTCCAGGCCTAATTTCTAGCTTGTTTGACTGGGTAAAGTCTACTAGCAAAACCTCGTGTCCACCAGGCTTGTCATCTTCTATGCTAAAACTTGCAACTGGACGTTTATCCATAAATGCCTGAGGCTTAGACTCATCATCAGTAACATCATAGCAAACGACGTTATCTCCTCCCTCCTTCCTGTCTCCACCACCACTATTTACATAAACCTCCTCCACCTCGCCATCATCGTCAATTTCATCACTCTCAATTTCATCGTCATCGTCAATTTCATCATCTTCATCGTCAATCACATCATTGTCATCGTCGTCATTGTCATCATCACCCTCAACTTCATCGTCATCGTTTTCAAGTTCATCTTCGATTTCATCACCATCTTCAATCCCATTAAACTCACCCTCCGCACCTTCACTTAGCTCGTCGTCAGTATAAATCTCCTCAACTCCCCGAACCTCTATTTTGTTTCGGTTTATCTCTAGATACTCTTCCTGTTTTCGTTTTTGGTCATCCATCTCATCGTAGCTATAATTAGATACAAGCTCGTCCTCCGAGTCGTCATAGGAAACGTCACCATCAGTTGAAGATCCCAGCTCAATCACCTCGCTAGCATTTACACCTGCCTCTACATCGCTAGATTCCTCTGTTGTATCTACTCCCTCCTCACCATCTGACCCCTCCTCACCATCTGACCCCTCCTCGCCATCTGACCCCTCCTCATTACCTGGCCCCTTCTCGCTACCTGGCCCTTCTTCGCTGTTTCTTTCATTGATCAAGTTATAGTTGTTTTTGCTGCTTGTAACATCACCAACCTGATCGTTATAAGCACCATTATGAGTCGTATAAGCTGTACCTACACTTTGGCCCAGCTCAAGCCCTGAAGCTTCATCAAAGCCGAAACCATATCCAAATTGAACGTCTGAGGCTTCGCCAAACTCGTTTCTCGCTCCTACTCCCATAGCGTTGTTCCTGCTAGCTTCTCTATTCTTTTCTATTTCAATAGCTTCTAGTACTGCGTGGGTCTGAGCCCAAGTTTGTTGATTTACACTCATATACATCAACCCGTTGCTCTGTGCCCCAACATCGTATAATCCCTCATCCTGGTGCTCGTAACTGTCATTAGACCCAACATCAACTGCCTCTTCGCCAGAGTACTCCCCCTCCGAATACTCATCCCCATATTCACTCTCACCCTCGCTATAAATATCAATTCCTTGCTCTTTTTCTAATATTTCCGCTGCTTCTCCTTTTGCTTCTATTCCTTCGTTTATCTCCGGCTCCAATGCACCAGCCTCGCGCTGCTCTAAATCGCAAATATCTATTTCTGGCGTATCTACAAACCCGTCCATTGCGCTTTCTACTTTTGATTGTGTGCCATAACTTTTGCTATTCTCTACTTTGCTTAGATCCTGATTTACATTCCCAACTGAACCGCGTACATTATTTCTCTCGCTTTTTGTTAGCTCGAATTGTTCCAAGCCTCTAGTTTCAAACCCGTTGTTCATTTTTATTATATCTTCTACTATATAGTCAAGTTCTGCCCCTTTCTCGGAACTATCACCCACTGTTTGAACTTTCTTTAGATTCTCTTCACTTATAATTTCCGTTGCACCATTCCTTTCGCTTCCTCTCATCAAAAGCCCTGTTTTCGGATTTACGCCTTCATTTTCTAACTTGTAATTGTTTAATTTCTCATCCCCCGTTACTGCAGAATAAACCGACTCACTTATATGATTATCTTGCCCGGGCCTATCTTCTAAAAGTTATCAAAAGTTGACATTAGTAATCACATGATCAGCGCCGCTATATTTTTTGAAATTCAACCCATTTATTTATGTTGCCTAAAGCCATTCAATAAAATAAATTCAGTACAGCTTGTCCATCCAAATACCTTCTAAAGCGCTCTTGTAAAACCCCACGCGTTCCTCTAAGGAAATATCCGTGTCTTTTATGCCACTTTGGATAATTTTGCCTTCTATTATCGATCCCATCACCTCACCTTTGGTATTTGGTACCTTTAGGCAGTGATATATTTATGTTTGATCCTCGGATGTGTTTTTGATTGAAAATCTATTGTGTTAATCGATCAATCACAGCTATGTTTCGTTTTATTTAAAGTAAAAGCAAAATTTGCAAAACGATCTCAATACAAGCTAAAATAAAACAGCAAAACGTCCTTTAAATTCGCCACTTGTTTAATTTTTCTTTTTTTACTTGAAATACTTGTTTAACCTTTCATTCGCTCTATTTTTGCTTCATAATAGCTCGTTTTTCGTTTTAGACTTTTCTTGATTTGACTGTTTGGCGTTTATTTTCGTGTTTTCTCTAATTTGAATTATTACTGGATAAATGTCTTGATTTTTCCCTTTTTTTTTGTTGAAATTCAACTGCATTCTTATTCTTATACTTCCAGGTGCTCTTCTTGTATTTTCAACTGCCCTTTTTATACCTCCAGTTGCTCTTCTTATATTTTCAACTACTTTGACCGGAGGGAATCGTTTTTTAATTTTACCTTTGAAAGTACTAGTTTAATACGGATTAAGCCCCGCCTAAACCCATATTTACTTAGCAAATATCAATTCTAACCCAACCGCTTTTAGGCTGACGCACATATCTGACCTATATTTATCTTATATTTGGCCGAATATTTCTCAAGGTGGTGAATAGTTAGGCACAACAATCACAACATGGCGCCTCTAAACATGTATGTCAGCCGGCTTTGTTTTCTGCTTTGTTACCATTGTTTTGTTTTTTGTTTTTAGTTGAAATTTACTTTATTCATCTGCGCACTGTTTTGTTCCGCTTTATTTTGTGATTCAACTCAACAATCCATTGTTGTAATTTAGTTGGCATAACGCAAACATCAACTTATATTCACAAATTAACCAAAATACGTTTCATAACACAATTTTGGTTTTGGATGCCAATTGTTCAAGGATTATTGCTGTGATTTGAACAGTGTCCAAGGTCTCGCACATGATTTCTGTCTGCATTCTTAACTACGGGGAAAGTGTTTTTTTTTACCAAAACAAGAATAGCCCTAGACTAGCGCACTAAACGAATTTCGAATATCTTTGGTACCCAACACGATGTGCGCAGAATGTCAAAATGCGCAAATTTGGCTGGATGTTTATAATACTAAACCTTCTTATCATCAATAAGCGTAAAGTAAAATCATATTGGTTCTTGCACATTTTTTTTCACTTCTCTCTCCCCCCACCCTATTTTATAACACGCTTGGGGGTGTTGGACCAGATAAGCTGTATTTGCTGTGTTGGTAAATGAACTTAGCAGTTTCAAGACGTCTTATTCGAGTAAATTGGGTTGGCATTAACGAAGGTGGATCAAAGACCAAGCTTATCAAGTATGCAAATCATAGGAGCTGCATAGTTTGTTTAGGTCTTGAGTCTAGGCGTTAATTAATTTTTGTTCAAACGAAAGCAAATAGAGTTTATTATCCAAGGCGATAGATACCATTCAGAAATCCTTCATTCAATCTACCCCGATTATAACATTGGTGTTCTAAGTCTTATGCATTATACCAACCTTCGAGTTCTGTTAATTTAATATTAGTGCTTTCCAGCTAAACTCCACTATAAAAAAAAACTTTAATTGTGTTTGGTCCAGTCCCCAATGTGACTACTATTATCATGTTGATAAATCAATTTGGGTGCCTCAAACCCTTGATTACAATTAGATAATGTTGGTCACAAACTGACCACAATAGTGGTTTCCCAACTATGGGGTTAGAACAACACTTTTCACGTTGAGAATTCTTGAGAAAATAAATTACATTTGCTGAATGAGGGTAACTTTTTAAAGCTTATTTTTCTTCCATTTTTCAAGTTTCTTTTTTTTATTTTATCGAAATGTTTTTTTTATTTTTGTACCAAGCCAGTTGACATTTTTTCTTAGAGTTTTTACTTATTGTCTTTGTTTTTATTAGATTTTGATTCAATTGTCTTTGCAGCATTCAAGATACTAATTCCTAAAACAATAATCGACAATATTTCACCTAGTGCAATGCTCTACAATTGAAACTATAACGCTTTACTTTAGCGCTGTTGGTTATAGCAAAAAATAAATATATATAACGATGTTTGAGCTAAAGCAATTGAGACAAAAAAAAACTCCTAAAGAGCATATACATACAAATACCTGGATATTTCAACATTTGTTAAACTGTGTTCGTATTTATTCTTAACAAGCCGCAACACCTATTCTGCAAGACCAAATCCATTTATCCCATCGCCACACATTCGCCTATTCATTGAAAGAAACAGACCGACTGGTATACATATCTACATTTATATAGAAGTTAGCAAAAGTACATTACTTGAATAGCAAATCCAAATACCATGAAACACGGTAAAAAAAACGAAAAAGAATGTGCAGGTGAGCAAAACTACCAATCGCACCAGCTAGAAATAATGAGCAAAGAGAGCAACAGCACCTTATCTTGCCACGAATACACCAGTGATAAGCTAGTGTTTGATTCGGAAGGGAATAGGGCCAACGTCACAGACAGCAAATCAAGGCTTGAAGCGAACGAATGGTATAAAGACCCATTCTACATCGACGAAGAGTATTACTTATCTAAAATCAACACCAAAATCAAACCATTACCACCCAAAAAAAAAGAATGGAGCTTCAAAGCCTTCTTCAACTTTATAACTTTTAGAAAGACAAAGCTGAGCACATACAAAAAATGGTCCCCTGTACTTATCTATGTTTTAATGTCGATCGTGCTTTTATCGCTCGTAATCATTTTCAAAGGTCAGATAGTAAAGGCTGCCACCGACTTGTCGTCGTGGTTTATTAAAGCAGGAATTTGGTAAGAGTCTGATGATTATTATTTTGTAATATTCAGCCTTATGCGTATATTTAATCGAAGAACACAAATTATGCCGGCTTGGGCCTACGCACTTGCCACCAGTCTGTTATTAACTCCATTTTTTTTAATATTATCATTTGGATACCAACGTCAAAACTAATTTTATTACTGAACTTGTAGGGGGTATCTTTTGTATATTTTTATTGTCTTCATTCTATGTTTCCCCCCAATGCATGGGTATGGAAAAGTGGTGCTGTTTTCGGGTTTTATTTTCGGGTTCCCAAACGGGTTTATCCCAGTGTTTATTGGCGGGCTACTGGGCGGAATATGCTGTTTTGAGGTTGGAAAAAGGGTCAGTAAAGATTACATCTTGGGTCTCTTGAGCTCTAGTAAAAATCTTAGCACTTTTGTTAAGATTATTGAGAAAAAAGGTTTTGGGGTAAGTTATAAGCAGCTACACATTTATATATTTCGGTTAATTGCTCCAACTATGTATACATACATACATACATACATACATACATACATGCATATATATATGTATATTTGCTTTGACTGCGGAACTAAAACAGATGATGTATCGCATTGTAGCTACTTTTGCTTTTCAGGCTGGCGCCATACCCTTTTACCATCACAAACATCATCCTGAGCTCAACCAGAATAACACTTTTAGATTACACGCTTGCCACAGCGCTATCGCTTTTAAAGTTACTGATCCATGTATACTTGGGCTCAACTATAAAAAACATTGCCGATGTGTTCAAATACAAAAGTGAACATCCAAATGAGTCAGACTCGGATTTAAAACCCAAGGGCCACGCAAGTCTAAAAACTGAGGTCATTGTTCTTGTCTGCACAATCTTGCTTGGAATTGTAACTTTTGTGTATATATACTATCTAATCAACAGAGAAATAAAAAAGGAGCTAATTGAAGAAGAGCTTGAAGAGGCGCAGCACAACAAGTTGGACCAGCAATAAGTCTCAGCACGCTTTAGTTTTAAATATAGCTTTACCGTAGAAATCAAGTTTTTGCTAATATTCGTAATTTATTTTTTATTTTTATCAACTTACACAATTTAGCTTAATATAAAAGAAGAAAAAAAAATATAAAAAAAACTCTTTTGACTACAATATCATTTTGGTCGGTTATTCGATTAATGCCTAAAACTGCCGCCAAAGACCCTGCAGTGCAAGTTGATACGTGGGTATATACATCCAGTGTAGTTGGTTGGTATACCAACAGTCAGTTTCAGGTGTTTGACTACACAACAATGAAGTTTTAAGCATTTGATTTAGGACCAAATATGTGATATACAGAATAATTATCAATAGAGCAATGTAATGGATAACTGTTGTATAAATAAATAAAAAGTCTATTAGCCACACAAGTTCATGCTGCTCATTGCGCTGTGCTAATCACTGAAGTTCTTGAAAAGTGCAAAGGCGAATATTTGTGAAAATTGAACGATATTTCTTAGTCTAGCATAGATGTAGGATTCAGCTTTATTATAGCGTCTGCTGGCAGCCCGCCAAATGAGTCTAGGCCACATTTGGCTCTGATTCTGATATATTTCAACCGGGTCCACTTTTGTAGACCAAATGTGGCATAAACAACACTCTCGGTAAACCCATTGATGTCCATCAGATCTAAGATCTCTAGGTTAGGCAATAATTCGGGTTTTAGGCATCTCAAAAACTCGTCGTTCAGCCGCATGCAACTCCAAGCTCTTAGCTCACGTAGATTAGTTACGCGCTTTATCAGCAGCGCCATGCTCGTCGAGCTAACCATACAGCCTCCCACATCCAGAACTCTTAGTCGTGTAGACAGGTGGGCTTCTAGCGCATATATAGTTTGGTCACTGATGTTTGTAGCTCGAAGCTGTAGTTCCTCCAGATAAGGACAGTTCTCAATTATTGGTATCAGATCAGCGTCTCTAAGCTCCACCCTATTGGTGACATTGAGGGATCTAAGATTGGGCAGGCTTGATGAAACGAGATTCATTGCCTCAAGATCCCACATTATAAAGTCGGTTAGGTTCAGATGTGTTAGGTTTGGATAAGTTGAAAACAGGCTTTGCAACAGCTCAATTCGGCGACTGTGGCTGGTTATGCCATTTGGATTTAGGATGGTCAACTCGGTTACTAGCGGGCAGTAACTTTCCATAAATTGCTGTAGCCGATTGATTGTTCCGCTTGAGACTTCCGAAGTCCTATTGGGGTATAGCGGGAGATTCCTTGAGCTGCTACCAAATGACGAACCACCAATAGGCGTTTGAGGAGCACTTTGCGAAGATTCAGAGTCTCCACCAAGCATATTACCAACACCAGGAGTTCCAGGAATAGGCACAGCTACCACAGGTGGTAAACCATGAGTTAATGATAACGACGGTGTCCTATTGGTATTGCCAATATTGCTAGTATTGGTATTGGTATTGGTATTGGTATTGGTATTGGTATTGGTATTGGTATTGGTATTGGTATTGGTGTTGGTATTGGTATTGGTGTTGTCAATATTGTTGGTCCTGGTGTTGGTATTAGTGTTGGTGCTATTATTTTGTAAATTCATATCCGATTGACCGGTAACTAATGTGCCATCGGTAGAGTCAAGCGACGCACGGGTTTGGTTTGAGATTTGTAAAGCTAGCGAAGAAATGGTACTATTTCGGTTGGTGTTGGAAATATAGTTGGAGTTGAAATCAGGTATTGCGTTGCTCCTGGTATCGGGCGGCGATAGCTCTAGATCGGATGTGTAGCTTGTATATGGAAAAGCAAAAACACCGTGTTGGCTGCGCTCTTTGCTTTCTACTTTGCCACGAGCACTGGTACTGGCAAAACTATAAACCGGGGTCTCTTCTTCGACTCTTTTATCATGTACATCTGGGTACTGCTCTCTGCTCTTGTTTTTGTGGCTATAGGCGTGGCTGTGGTATTTGACTCCGCTTAGGCCGACAGGGGCTTGACCGCTTGATGACGACGATAAACAAAATGACGAGCTTCGAGGGGAGTGGTGTATTGAACATGACGCGCTCGATGTAGACCCTGATCTAGACAAAGGCTTTGGGATCGTCCACGAGGGGTCTTCTCTTGATGAGCTTACAACAGGAATACTTTGGTTTCCTGCTGGTAAGGTGGATACTGTAAGGATTTCTATCGGTGGTACAATCAACGCCTTCTTTACGTGTCTGCCATGGGACATCAATATGCTCCTCATTGCCGCAAGCCGTCTTTTGTCCAAGGGAAATATCATACGCTTCCAAAGATGCCTAGAGGCTGCTGCCTTCCACTGATGACAAACCAGACTCACGCTTTTCAAGTCTTTGGGTGTTAGGTAGGAAAATATAGTGCCCAAGACATCTGATGGCATAGAGCCAAAGGATGTCATGGCCGATTGCATTGATGAAATCGAGTATGTCCGGGATGTTCGGTACTTATCGAATCCAAATGGGCCAGAAAATACCTCAGTTAGCGATGGCAAAAAGCCGGCATAGTTCATTTTATTCAAATTCGCACTGTCCGAAAAATCGCCAGTTGACTCTGAATGCTTGAATTTCGAGTTGGAATCCATTTCGATAAAAGACCTGTTATTCTCGTTTTCGTTTTCGTTTTCGTTTTCGTTTTCGTTTTCGTTTTCGTTTTCGTTTTCATTTTCATTTTTCTTTTCGTTTCTCTTTTCGTATTTCATTTCATTATTAGGGTGCTCTGATTTCATGCCGTTTTTCTTAATCCCTTGGGGTGCTGGCTGCTTTGAAGGCTCGGCATTCATTGAATCTAATGCATTGGTTATTCCCTTTATTTCCTCATCTTTATTCAAGCCAGCGTTTATAAACTCTGCCTTTGTCTCTTCACTTTCCATTTACAGCTGTTTGGCCGAGTTCCAGCGTCTCTTACTTTGTTTGCCTTTGTTTTATTTATTTTAAAAAAGCTTTGCTTTGCTTTATTCTGTATTGATTGTTGTTTTATTATATATTATCGTGAGCTGATTATTGTTGAATGGTGGCGTCTTTAACTTTAATACCGTTGCCACTAATATTAACATGGAACTCTAGCTTATTGCGGCCTTTTGTTTTTATGTTATTGCCGTGTTGTTTTTTGGTTTTGGCTTGGCTAATTACAATGTAGCTCAAGAGAATAGGCGCTAAGTTTCTAATTGAAATCCCACCTTGATTGACAGGAATTATCAACCTACTTTCCACCATTAAAGAAGCTTGAACCATTGCTTTTTTTTCCTCTTCATAAATTCAAGTTCAATCGGCTTTTTCTGTAAGCCAACAAATGCAAGCTTTCGTTGTTTGTTGTTCGTTTTACCACCTTCAAACTACTATTATGGCCATTGTTGTCGCCACCCCGGTTCTGTTTAGGCGGTACTGCATTCCAAGAACAAACCAGAGAATATAGTGTCACAATATATGTATTGACAAAACAAAAAAAAGCACGTAAAAAGTGTCCAAGGTACTAGGTAAAATAAAAACAAAAGTAGAGTAAACGTCTAAAGAGTTATGTAATTACAAATGGTCTTCAAAAATCAACAACTGTGTTGTTGCGGTTGTCGTTTCTTTGAACAAATATTAGCTGTTCGCTCCATCAAGTATCAACAGTTCATATTGCTAAATATCAGCTTCATTATCAAATATCAACTACTTCAGTAAGAGCAGAGTTTGCCGATTCAATGCCCGGTAAGATATATTTGCACAAGCGATGCGGGCGTCTATTTCTCTTTATATAGCAATAGCAGCGGCCGTTTAAAGCCGTTGGGTTTCTTGGTCTGAACGTCTAGCTCTCCGCACTTGGAAAACCCAACTTTGTCGACTAGAAACTGCTGGAATTGATCTGGCATAAGCTTGATGTTGCTGTAGTTTCTCTTCATGTCCTCATTTATTTTACTCCTTTTATAGTATCCCGACCATGGCTGAGGCTCTAGAATAAAATAGCCACCCTTTCTCAGCTTGCTAAAAACCTTTTCAAAAAATGCAACTATCCCTTCATCTCCATGGTTTAAGTGTATCCATTTGGTTATGCTTAGCGCCAATATAATGTCGTAGCCATCGCCATCTAGCCACTCGGTATCATCGTTGACCCAATCCGAGGCAAAGAAAAACACCTTTTCAGCCAACTTTAAAGGCACAGCTGCTACGCTGGCTGCTTTACAGGAATCGTGTTTAGCTTCTGTTTCCAAAGCAGCTACTGCTAAATCGCTCTCAATTTCATCTTTTAGCAATGTGCATCCTTGGCCACCACTGTCTGCGCTATTCTTAAGCCGGTGTGGCTTGCATGGTATAGTGCCGAATAGGACCGGCATGGAGACGGGAAAGTAATTTAGCTTGTACGGCACCCCTACCTCTACCTCCGCCTGCTCATGCTCATGCTCATGCTCATGCTTACCTTCTTTCTGATTTATCGGCTCATTGTTCTTTTGTAGCGAGTTTATGAAAAACAGATTCTGGCGTGCAGTTCGGATTAACTTTTGATCAATATCCACACCAACGATTCTGTGCAGATCTCTTCTCTTTGCTAATTCGATTGTTACTATCCCGGTGTTGCAGCCTATATCAAGACAGCTCGAGCCAGAAAATATGCTTGTTGGAATTGCTGCCAATCTAGGATCGTTAGACCAGTCTCCAGGATTTCTATAGCCGTAGTAGTTTGGATAGTTTCCGTGATTTAGCTTGGTGTTTTCAACTTCTTTGTACTCATTTTCAGTATACTCATACTCGGCTTCTTGACTATCCTTTCCTTGTTTTCTTTTCATTTAAAATCTAAAAAAGAACAGGAGAATGAAGAATGAATAACTGGGAATAAGGAATAAGGAATTAGGAATAAGAGGACTATGCGGCAATTAATAGAGTGGTTAACCAGGGACTATTCGAGTTTGATTGCTGAGCCCTGAAAGGTGGATGATACTAGTTGAAAATTACAATCAGTTTTATGTTTGGCGTTTAAAAAGGCCAGCTATTTTCAATAAAAAAAATATAAAATGGCTGGCTATTTGCTTCTTTTTTTGTTGTTGGATTAATATAGTTTTTTGAACAAGTAGTGTCACTTTTAAAGTTGGTTAGTAGAGGGAAGAAAGATGTTCTAGCCAGTGGAATTCTGCAAAAAGGCAAGTTTTAGTTTAATTTTAAAACGAATAATTGAGCAAAGGAAAAAAATGAGTCAAAGCAAAAGGTTTTTTTTAACTGCTGATGAAGTATTTGTTGAGAATGTATAAAGCTCGTATTTGATGAGTTCTGTTGCGTTCAATTGGTCTATCTACAAACGGGTTTTATTGGCAGCTTGGAGCTGGGAGATGGTGAAGAAGCTAGGATAAAGAGACGGCGATTAATTGTTGGCTGTTTATAAATAGAACACAAAGCAAGGTGATTGGGAAGTTAAGGTTTGTTTTTCGAGTTTTGTTCGAGCTTCGTTTTGGGACTTTGTATGAAAGTAACCTTTTATTACAGTGGTGAAACAATTAACCAGCATCATCAGTTGAGTAGATTTGGTTAATTTAGTGGTGATTGAGTAGCAGACGTTTATTGGACGCAAAGCAACTTGGATTGCAAAATCTAGAGCAAAGCAAATAAAGAGATGATAAGTTTGATGTGATAGTTGCGTAAATGCTCTTTTTCAAAACTGCGAGAATTAACTTGGCGAATTGAAAGCCTATGACACTCAGGTGTTTTCGATTGAAATTGGCATCAAGAAAAGAAAAACATTGTGAAATCTATTTTGTTTTGCTAAGCTTAATCCAGATTACTCCAACATTTAGTTTTGAAATTGCTGCTACTTTTTATTTATTTATTATTCAAAATGATTACTTTTACAAAATGCTAAGTGTTGAAATTAAGGCGATTGTTTCATAAGTTTTAGTTTTAGAAATTTGCTTGGTTGTTTTAAACTACAATGGAGCGGAAGCGTAAATAAAAAGCTAGATTTAAATACCTGCAGAGGATTGTCGATTAAAAATAAATGATCAAAACAGTTTAGAAGGAAGAAAATAAACCAGTTTGTTAGTAAAAGTTTAATCCCAAAATTAACCACCTCAAGATAATACCAATTAAACGTAAAGCAGAATATTCAGTCAAACCAACAAAACTGAATAATAATAAATACAACATTGGTGCCAATGGCATAAAAACGCAACGGTATTTAATGCAGTTTCACCCCCCAGTTATAAAAAAAATATACCTAATTTAAAACATTACTTGCGAAATTACACTTTAATAGCGACTGCTAGCACACGTTTCAAGTCTACAGTCCCAAGAAGCATTGCAGCAGAGCCAAGCAGAGCCAAACAGAGTACCTGTGGGTAGAACAGTTTCATTAACTGCCAGACAGCACTCAAATCTAAATATAAGGGAGGAAACTAAAGCGAAGCGCGTTTATCAAAATCAGACCAAAGGTCTACGTTTTAATAGTCAAAAGCCCCCCCCCCCCTCCCCACAGATCTGAAATCAGCAGGATCTGAAGAGAGCTTTCAAATAGCAGTTTAGCCATGTCTATCCCCTTTGTACACTACGCAAGCACCAAGGGCTACAACCAACAGCCATCAAAACCAAGTCGGTACCAGTATGATTATAGCGTGGAAGAGTCGGTGAGTTTTCAGACTACGCCTGAAGCAGTTTCAGCACCCAAGACAACAGCCAGAAGTATTTCGTACATTATCCCGCTAGAAAGCGAGCTTGAGCTATTGGCAGCTGAAAACAAAAGCAAAAATGGCGCTAAAATTCAGGGCAAGGATGGTTCTAGTAATAAAACTAAGAAAAGTGCTTTGAATGGACACGTGCTAGGAGTAAACGGTATTGAAGTGTGCGAGAGTTCAGGGCTTATAGACTTGGCGGCACAGAAATTTGGCAAGAAAATTAACAGTTACAACTTGGAAAAGCTAATGTACACTGGTGGCCGCGATGGAGTGGTAAAGCTTTGGGGCTTAGGTACAGATGATGAAAAGCGCAAGGAAACTGAGCTTTTGAGTTCATCCGTGCACCATTCAGATTGGATAAATAGCGTTGTGTCGATAAACTCTGGTCAATCTATTGTTACTGGGTCTTCAGATTTGTCAATAAAAATCTGGTCGCCTTTTGGTGAAGGTGCTGGCAATGTAGAGACTGTTGGGACTCATGAGGATTTTGTAAAAGCACTAGGGTACTGTGCTGGTTCTAAAAAATTGATTAGCGGTGGTTTAGACTCGAGAATTAGTGTTTGGGATATAGACCAAGCAAGAACACTAGGCAATAGCTCTGGAGGGCTAAAGACAGCTCAGTCGGTATACTCACTAGATTGTAACGATAGTGGGTCGGTGGTCGCATACGGCAGCACTGATAAGGTTGTTGGGCTGTGGGACATCAGAACAGAAGCGAACACAGGAGTGTTGATTGGGCACACAGACCACGTAAACAGTGTATTATTATCTAAAGAGGGCGACTTGCTGCTTACTGGGTCCTCAGATAAAACCGTAAAGCTGTGGTCACTACGAACAAAAAGATGCATGGCTACATATTCTCCCCATAGCTCATCGGTTTGGTCGTTGAGTTCCAATGACTCGCAATTAAAAACGTTTTATTCAGGAGATAGAGACGGATATGTAATCAAGACAAACTGTTACGAGGACATTGAGATGGATATAAGCGTGGTGGTTGGAAAGGAAAAGTATGGTGTTTTGCAGATTACCCCTGAAAGAGAAGGGAATTGCGTTTGGACGGCAACGAATGGGCCAGAATTGAACTGCTGGGTAAGTGGTCTTGATAAATAGAGATATTAATTTATGGAAAGCGCAGCTTTGGAAAAGTCTTGTTTGACAGCACCCAGATAAACCTAGCCAATTGAATCAGTGCTAATAATAACTCTGTTTAAACATGCATGGATTAGGCTGATGCCAAAAAAGAAGACTTTGACATAAGGCTGGAAGTGGCTCGCAAGGAAATAAAGTGCAACGAGGCAAATGGGTTCCTGAAAGCAGATATTGTTGACAAGTCTAGATTCAGCGAAGTATTGAATGTGTCGGAGACGGCAGATGACTGCTTGTCTAACTCACAGACAATACAGACACATAGTTTAAATGGCTCTGGTACAGAAATGCAGCAGCAGGAAAAGGCTGAAGGCGCAGAGGAAAACGGGGGCCAAAAACTGCTGATGTCAATTTCTGGACCTGCAGGATTGCGCAAGTTTGTTATGCTTCAGAACAAAAGACAGGTTTTGGCGATCAACTCGAACGGAGACATTTCACACTGGGATTTGATACTGGCAAGATGCATAAAGGTGTTTGGCAAGGAATGGGGGGGAGACATAGAGTCGATTGCGGATACGCTGAACACGCCAATCCAAAATGTTCCTATGTGGTGCACGGTTGACACAAGAGTGGGGAGGCTGTGTGTAAACATCAACATGATGAAGCACATGGATGCAGAGGTGTATGTCGACCAGCTGGAGGATATGGATGCCGAGGTCCGAAACCATTTGTTGAGAAGTGGATGCGAGCGCATGTACGTTGCGCCGTGGATGGTCAAGTGTCTGCTAAACAGCTACAAAGTGGCCTTGCTGGAACGAGGCCTACTCCAAAGAGACGAGGCAGTTTCAGTGTGTGAATGGGTGCAAAGTAATGTCACTGGCGCAAAAGAAAATTTGTGCGACATTATGGCTGAGCACACCGGGTCAACTGTGCCAGAGTTTCTGTTTGACTATTCTGTAGACCTGTACTCGGTGCAGACAGAAGCACAGACAGCAAACAACTTGGCATTTGTTGAGCAGAATAAGCTTAAGCTCCGCAACGGGAGTGGGCCGCCTGAGGCAAAAAGCGGGAGCAAGCTAATGGACAAGCTTAATCCGTTTAAAAGCAAAAAGACCAAAACACCAGCAAGTGCCCAGACATTGTCGAAAAACGCGAATGGCGAAACTGAACAGCAAAACGGCGTTGGCTTGGACGGGTCAAGCACCGATAATTCTGCGTCTAATCTAAAGCTGGACTATAAAAACCTATCGGATTTGGCTCCAATCGAACGCGTGATAAGAATTCTTCAAGAGCCGCTTGATCGGAAAGTCACGCTGACAAACAAAAACATCGAGTTGTACCCTGTTCACGATCTGCCTCCAGGTATCGATCTGGTGTTGTACGAAAAAGATTCGGCCTCGGTTGTTTCCAAGTGCATATACATGTCCAAGATCTCTAAAGTCGTCTCGGAAACCCCCACATTTGCTCGCCACATTGTGTCAGACAGCCCAATCATGACGCTGGAGATCAACCTTCCCTACTGGACACACGACGTACTAGTTCATAACCGTCTTCCCTACAACTTCACGCTTCCTCCCAAGCTGACCTTTGCGTTGAAACCATACATCACTTCTGAATACCAGATGCTGTCTCTTGATGCCCAGTACAACCGCCTAGCGTCCCACCAAATGCTAAGAGTTCTGAAAGTGTCTGAGTATGTTTCAGAATGCTTGGATCTGCAGCTTCCGCCTCCTGTGTACGTCACTGCTTTGGTCCGTGATCTGAATAGAGCACTGGCTTTGGCTCAGGAAGTCACCACGCCTAGACCTGGCCCAGACGAGTCAGCAGATCCTGGTGAAAATTTCAAGTGCTACTGGGAGATTCTACTAGAGAGGCTAGGTGAGCCTATCCCTAACGAGGAGAGAGTAGCTCTGCGCCAGCTCAGCAAACTGCCTATTGATCTAATCCCATACACCTTGGCCTCTATTCTGGCTGATTTCAACTACAAGCTTCCCGACTTGTACGAGGCTTCCACAAACGTCAACAGCGATCTGGACAACACTGTAGCTACAGCCGGGTCATCTACCAGCTCTGAATTGGAATCTAATATCAACACACAAGCCGTTGCTGGCTCAGACAAGAACCTAACTCCCAGAAATACTGCCACCAACATCAACATGAGTACCAACATGAATTCCAACCCTAAAAAGGAATATTATGATTTGAATTCAAAGTTTGGTTATGATGCTTTAACTAACGGGTCTTCAACTGCCAAAGACCGATACCAGTCGCCTAAGTTGAACCCCAAGGAGTCTACAACTACTATCCCCAACTCCGGCGTTGCCAACACCAATCTGCCAGCGTCAAAAGCCCAGCCCCAAACCAGTGCAAATAGCACAGTTGCTCCAGGCTCGGCTGATGTTGGGAACAAAGTATCCTCCAGCCTTCTACACAAGGATTCAGCCAAAATCTCCAGCGAGCTGCCACCTACCCCAGGCTCTGGAAACTCTTATAGGTTTGCATACCTTTGGGTTGATGTAATATGCAAGGACCATGTTGTTGATGTCTTGGCCACTCTTTCTGCCGTCAAATCTACTATTTGGAAGTCATCTCAAGATATGTTGCTCAACTACAAATGGAAGTCATTTATTACTGATAGAGCTCGCCGCAAAGGCGATTTACCTAAATAACCACTCTAACATCTATTATATTATTATTGCTATATTGTTATAATTTCACCTCCTGTCCTTTATTTATTGTTATTTATGTTTAACATTTTCTTTACTCAATAACATACATTCTTTATTTATAAAATTTTATTTATTTTATAACTGTGGTTTATTGATGGTTTTTTACTAGTCCTGCTTTTTTCATTGCTAGTATTATGGCCAAGACAGTGTGTTGGTATGTTAGCTTAAAGTCTATGACTGCAATATACTTGGCTCGAGTAAAGTCTGCCCAGGCCTAACTGTCTTTACTGTTAGCGTAGTAACCAGATTTAGTCGTTACTAACAAGAATTTGGTTGCTTTGATATATTTGCATATATATTAATTGAACGATTAATCAAGTAAAATCAATACTGATTAGCCATTTCTAGCCAATAATCAACAGTTTTATTACCAGAAATAACTCAAATTCGCTTCTTTCGACAAATTTGAATTAATGTAAACACAGCTGACAAGTAAAAATCAAGGACAATTTTCAATAAATAAATAAAAATCAAGGACAACTGAAATTAAATTATTTGTGTAATTGAGAGTTGAAAATTTATGATCAACTAAGACCAAGTGTAAACAAAGAATAAACAACTGATTAACAAAAACAAGACAAAACAAAAAACCTCCCCAGAGCAGTATACAAATCCAAATTTATGTTTACGGCCAAATATTGAACAAAGTCAAGCATCAAAGTTAGTCAAACCTGATAATTTGCAAAAAATTCTGCTCATACTTTCTTCTCTTATTTCTACATTTAATGTTTAAAAGTCGAGTTATATAGTACTATATTTTAAATAAGGGAAAGGAAAAGCACACATTGACACAAACACAACCCAGTTTGCTTTGAAAGAGTAGCATTTTGAGCTTTATTTTAAAAAATAAATAATATATATAGTAACACATTTTATAAATAGAAAAGAACAAACAAATATCTGGTATCAACTAACCTGATTACCCAAACACAAATAATAAGAAAATACACTTTGCAGTAAAAAGTAATAAAGGAGTATGTCTAGGGAAACTCAGGATAGTGCTTTCCCATCCAGCATGGGAGAGGATAATATGTTTGGGCAAGGGACACAGCTGACTAGCAGTGGGTTGGCACCACCACCGACATCGAATCTGCTTGAATTTCTGAGCTCCACTTCCAACGTTTTGGGGACTGATGAGCCAAGGGGAGGAAACACAAATGGAAATGAAGTTGGCCAAGGCGATATAAACACACAAGGGAGCATGCAAACATCAACAAATGAGGCCACTATAGGTGAGGTGCAAGCTGATCGTTCACGGAGATTAAAGGCGGGGCTAAAGCAGCCAGATTACCAGGCAAAAATTAAGGATGAAGCAGCAGAAAAAATCAGGGAAACTTTTGAAGGGTTTTTGGAAAGCTTTACTGGCCACAAGGATGTTTCGGTTGAACAAAAATTTGCTAACAAGGACGAGCTTAAAGGTCCTGATGCCAACTTGAGAGCCAGATACTACAAACACCCATATATGCTGCAGTTGATCGAAAACCACTTGAATGAGAGCAGCACGATATTTGTAAGATACCAAGATGTGTTTGAATACGAAGAGATGCTTGCCACGTACATCAGCGACAACTATTACAGACTTGAGAGGTATCTCAACGAGGCAGCACGGCGTGTGTATGATCGGTTATATAGAAGAACAAGCAACGAGATAGCAGGGCTGTCTGGGATCAGCAAAGAGGCATCGATTGTGGTGGTGTCTATTTTTGGACTTCCTGGAGTCCATCGCGTCCGTGAGCTCAGGACAAAGCAGATAGGCAGGCTAGTTTCAGTGGTTGGTACGGTTACACGAACAAGCGAGGTTCGCCCAGAGTTGATTTTAGGGTCATTTTCTTGTGGGCTGTGTCAGTCAGTGGTTTCAAATGTTGCACAGCAGTTCAAGTATACCGAGCCAACAATCTGTCCAAGGCCGCAATGCCAGAACCGAGGCTTGTGGAAGCTAATAACTGAGCAAAGCGTGTTTGCAGATTGGCAAAGAATTAGGGTTCAGGAAAAGGCTAACGAAATTCCGCCAGGGGCGGTTCCAAGAACCATGGACGTGATTTTGAGGTACGAAATGGTTGAGAGCGTGAAGCCAGGAGATTCTGCGGTTTTCACGGGAAGTCTGGTGGCAGTTCCTGATGTTGGACAGCTGGGGGTTGGAAACTCTGTAGAAACACGGCGGGGCAATGAGGCTGGTGAAGGGATTGGGGGGCTGAAGGCGCTTGGGGCACGTGAGCTTAGCTACAAAATGTCATTTTTGGGCATCCACACTGCTGTTGAGGGGGGAGGGACAAACAAGTATGGACAGAGCGTTGAGTCAAGCGAGGAGGAGCTGACTGTTGAGGAAAGGGAGGAGATTCTTGAAATGGCTGCAATGAAGAACACCATCTACAACAAGCTGGTTCAGTCGATTGCACCTACAGTGTTTGGTCATGAGGAGGTTAAGCGTGGGGTTTTGCTGCAGATGATGGGTGGAGTGCACAAACGTACATCGGAGGGAATCAAGCTTCGTGGAGACATCAACGTCTGCGTAGTGGGAGACCCGTCTACCGCCAAGTCGCAGTTTTTAAAGTACGTTTCTACGTTTATGCCGCGTGCCATTTTCACATCAGGAAAAGGATCCTCTGCGGCTGGTTTGACAGCTAGCGTGGTTAAAGATGAGGAAACTGGCGAGTTTACTATTGAGGCTGGAGCGCTGATGCTGGCGGATCACGGAATCTGCTGTATTGACGAATTTGACAAAATGGACCTGGCTGACCAAGTTGCGATCCACGAAGCAATGGAGCAGCAGACGATTTCCATTGCCAAGGCTGGTCTTTACGCGTCATTGAATGCCCGAACTTCGATATTGGCAGCAGCCAATCCTGTTGGTGGGCGATATGACCGTAGACTGACGCTGAGACAAAACATTGCTATGAGTGCGCCGATTATGTCGAGATTTGACCTGTTCTTTATTGTCCTTGATGATGCAAACGAGACTACAGACTACAATACAGCTAGACACATTGTCTCGGTCCATCAGTTACGCGACGAGGCTATTGATCCGCCATACAGCCCAGCCCAGCTCCGTAGATACATCAGGTATGCACGAACAATCAGCCCCAAGATCTCCCCGGAGGCAGGCCGTTTGCTGTGGGAATCTTACCGCAATCTGCGGCAGGAAGATGCAGGTGGCAGTGGAAACTCAGAGTCCTACCGAATCACAGTAAGACAACTGGAGTCTTTAATTCGTTTGAGCGAAGCGATGGCAAGGGTTTACTGCGAGGATGAGATCATGCCTAGACACGTTAGAGAAGCAGTAAGACTACTGAGAAGGTCGGTTATCCACATTGAGATGGATGACATTGAAATGCCTGAAGAGTTTGAGCAAGCCGGACAGACCAAGAGCGACTTGTCGGCTGCCAAACAACAGCAGGATATGCTCGACGGAACCAAGGAGTCAAGCGCTGATGTAGACTCGCTGATGACCTCAACAAACACTGAAAACCCTGCGTCGCGTAAAAAAATCACTATTAGACGTGAAGATTTCGACCGCGTTAGGTCAATGGTTATATTTAAGCTTCGGCAGACCGAGGACCTTATTGAGGCAGCAAATAGCAGGAGTAAATCCGAGCAGAGCCATGGTGAAAGTGTTGGTGAAAACCTGGGAATGCGTATGTCTGACTTGGTTGACTGGTATTTAAGCCAACGTGAAGATTATCTGCAGACTGAAGAGGACTTCAACCGCGAAATGATGCTTGTAAAAGCTGTACTGAGGTACCTTGTTGATGTTGATGGGTCAGTGATTACCTTAAGAGCTCCTACCAACGATTTGAAGTCTATTGATGGCATGGATCAGGATGACTCGGTTGACATCAACGAAGGCTATGGCAAAGAAAACCCCATACTTATTCTACATCCTAACTTTAGCATCGAGTAACACTGCACTTTTATTAGCTTTAACATGCTTCCCTTTCCATCCGTTTTATTCTAGTTTACTTTTTACTTTTTACTTTTTAATTTTCCTTTTCTTGTCTTGTTTAGCCTTCACTCTTATTGATTTTCAGCCTTATGCTTTTTTGCTTTGATAACATTTATACACTTTACTTTATCTTTACCTAATTTAGCTTTTGCTATATACAGCTAAGCAAAATAAAATACTTGAACATTCACAATTCAATTCCTCACGGCTGTAGCTCGGACTATTAGCCGAAAATTTTTGGTTTTCTAAAACAAGAAAGTTGCAAAGACAGCACAACGCTCTTTTAAAACACCATTGGACGGGTGAAAATATCTAGCGAAATGAGAAAATATGCTGAAAATTAGTAATTTTTTAAATTGTTGGAGATATTTTGTGTCGCCAAAAAGCATTTCTAGCTCTTTTTTTAGCCATAATAGTAAAATCCGGTGGCATTTTGGATTGCCTTTATTCGAATAAGACTCGAATAAAGCTACATTACTTGATTATATTGCCTATTTCGTAAAAGCACAAAAATAAATACAAATAGTACCGCCAGCCAAAATGGAAACCAAACAGTGAAAATTTACCACCAAGAACGAGCAAATAAACACATCGTTGTTATGTGGTTTTTAGTAGTAGGAACCCAAAAAGTCAAGCTGAGACTTTTCTTTTTTTCCTCTATTTCGATTTACTTTTTTTTTTAACTTTACTTTTAAATTTTACACACTTTTAACTTTTACTCGCTTTACTTTATTGAGTATCACCTTCCTTTTGCTCATCTAATTGTTTTTGACTTGTTAAGCGTAGCAGAGTAAGAATCTGCTGAAAGTTGAGGCTAATTTATTACAAAAGCTTTGCAAATATAGTCGCAATTTTCTAATCCATCTCTAAAGATACGTGTTTGGTTTTTTTTTTTCTTTGTTATTTCAAGATCTATGAAAATGTTAGCTGCTGAGTAAACTATTAATATCTTTTTAGTAAATTCACTTTTAATTTTTCAATCCACAAACCCCATTAATTTTTTTGCTTTGGGCATCAGCGGAAGTAGATAATGTTTCAAATAAATCAACTAATTCAGTTAAAACTTTGGAATCATGACGATTTTATTGGCTGCAAAGTCAAGTTGATTGTAACATTATAAGAATATATAATAATACACAAATCATTAGGCTGTATTGTTGAGGGAGTTGAATTTGAAGTAAACGGCGTTGGGTTATGTATTTTCCTCCAAAATACAGTTTCATTTTATTCTATTTTTACTGATAGTTTCCTTTTTTTTTTGTTTGTTTCCTGATTAGTATTTATACTTTAAATTATCTTTTTGTGCTCTCGGCCATTCAGGTTTTTTCTTTTTCAAATTAGCTTGGCCAAAGAATTTACTTTTGTTTCTGCTTTGTGTTGGAGCCTGTAATTGCAATTTTAATTGTAATCGCATCGAAACAAAGAGGCAGAATGGAGTGGACAGAGCAGAGAATGGATAACAACGATGATCCAGCCAGAAACTGGACTAGACAAACAAGAAGGAACAGCATGTTCTCGACAGCCTCGGCCTCGGCTTCAGAGACTGTAACAAAGTGTAATCGATCGTATTCCGACAGCAGAATCTCAATTGCATCCTCACTACCATCAGAATTACCTTCGTATTCATGGCAAAATGCACCGTTGCGGGTTTTGGCTATGATAAAGCGCCGGCAACTTGCTATTATGAACACATTAGCCCCACTGGCACCAATGGCAGCAAACCTACAAAATCTGGCTTTTGGGACTCCTTTGACTAGCGAAAGCAGACGAAACACTACCGATTTTGGTGCCCATACCAACAACAGCAACAGCAACAATACTGCCGACGTATCCATTGACGTAGCAGAGCAGGCTGCCCAGATAAATTCTGACCCAATAGAAGTAATCACCCGCAAAGATTCCATTCAAACCATGTCGCCGCCAATAAATAACAATGACAATAACAATAAAGGCGAAGGCGATGGCGATATTAACAAGATTGCTACTCATGACTATGAGTCATATGAAAAGCGAACATCTGCTCTTGAAAGACAAATACACACTTTTAAACACGAAAGCGCACCTACTCAGCCCAAATACAAAAACACGCTTAATTATTCTCAAGTTCCGCAGTACGCGGTTGAGGAATACGTATTGGATGGATACAGACCCATCAACAATAGCTACAAACTTTGCTTCCAGTCCGCGCTTAAAATCCACAACGAAACAGGAAACATTTGGACCCATTTGATAGGTACCGCTCTTGTCCTCATTTTGATACCTATAAACATCTTCTACACGTTTCCCTTCCTAGAACAGTCAACAGGAAAAAAGCTAACCGCCTCGATGCAAGCTGTTATGTATCTGTATCTGTTTTCAGCTTGCTTTTGTCTAATTTTCTCCTCTGCTTTCCATTCGCTCATCTGCCACTCAGAAACAGTATATAACAGATTCCTGAAATGCGACTTTTTAGGAATTATACTCCTGATAGTCGGTTCATTTATCCCTATATTCTACTATGGCTTTAATAAGATCGAAAAATACCTGATTGGCTTTCTGGCAATGATAGCAACTCTGGGTTTAATTGCAGCAATCGTTGTTAAATACTGCAAGCTCCATTTGAGCTCAATGAGATGGCTTCGCCCGACTATATTTGTCACGCTATCTTTATCAAGCGTTATCCCCATATCAGTCACGGTATCCAATTACGGCTACTACGCCACGAGCAAGTGGTTGTCGCTAAATCTCTACTACTTGATGGGAAGTGTGTACATTATTGGGACTCTGTTTTATTCTTTCCGAATCCCCGAGCGATGGTTCCCCGGAAAGTTTGATATTTGGGGCCACTCGCATCAAACATTCCATACATTTGTGGTTATTGCTATATTCTTCCACTATGCTGGCGTAGTCGATGCTCTTAACCATTTGCTAGAAAGATCCTGACTGGTCTGTTTTTTGTCCTTTCCTCCCCCTACTCACAGGCTTCATCAAAGCTACTAGCTATTTACTTTACTTTAGAATAGTAGATAAAATCCAAGACATATTCCCTGTATACCATAACTATACTTATTCATTTACTTACTTCACAACTATTTTTACTTTCAATCTTATTAAACTTTTAATTTGTTTTTGTTTTTGTTTTTAAATTTACAATATCTGTATAACACCACCCTTTAAGGCGATACTGTGCTGAAGATTACTTGATTTTTAATAGCATTTTAAATTGAAAAGTACAAACACAACAAATTTTGAAAAAAATAATTATATAAAGTTAAGCTCCACGACTGAAATAAACGCACAGCTTTGGGTATATTTTTAAATAAATCACGTATTAGAATATACAATACACAAAACACTACTCACTCGTCAACTCAGCAGAGCAAAGCATAACAGAGAATAACAGAGAATAACAGAGCAGAATGGTACTACATCTGCGTCGAGTAAACACTAATGTAGAGCCAAAATAGCTTCAAATTTCATCAAACTTATTCCAGTAGCAACCATACACCGCCTTTTAGTTGTGTATAAACCAAGACTGATGCTGGTTATTTGGATGGCCAAAGCTCCTGGCTAGTTTTTTGCTTTTCTTTTGAATATGAACCTTTTATCAAAAATATCTTTAAATGACTGTTTTTTGGAAATGACCTTTTCGCCAATGTTAAATAGTGTTTTTTTCTTTTTAACCACAGGCGAACGGTTTTCAGTTGGTTTTTTAAAAAAGTTGTGCTTTTTTCCGTTGTTCAAAGATGTGCTTGAATCTGCTGCATCCCCAAGTTGGTTTGCCAGCTTGCTCTTGGTATAGACTGGTGTTTTGGAATCTACAGGATCGTTCACATGAAACAGCATTGAACTATTCTTTTTGATGTAGAAAGTTGCTGAACGCACTAGGTCTGAAACACTCTTTTGCTTGTTGATCCCATATTTGTTTTTTTTGTATAGATCTAAAATATCTTGCTTCGAGTTGTTTCTTGTTGACTGCCCACTATTATTATCAAAATATACTTCTAAATCGTTTTCAATAAAACTATCTCCCGGCCTTCCCAATCTCTCCGGTCTATCAACTTTTTTATGTCTTTCAAGTTTTTTAGGTTTTTCAAGTCTGCTGATTTTTATCTGTCTTTGTTTTTTTTCAAGACTCAGTTTTCCATCAAGACTCTGTTCTCCATCAAGACTCTGTTTTCCATCAAGACTCTGTTTTCTATCAAGGCTTTTCTTTTCTTCAAGACTTTGCTTTTCCTCAAGACTCTGCTTTTCCTCAAGGCTTTGTTGGTACTCGGACACCAGTCCGATCTTACTGTAGATTCCGGCATTTGCTTCTTTTAAACCATAGCCGTCTTTGCTAGAGAAATTCAACGAGTTTTGATGCTTTATATACACATTATCCTCGTCGTGTAGTTTATTATAACTGTCAGTCCGGATGTTTTTTGCTCTGCACGAACTTTGGCTGGCTTTGTTGATTATTCTTCTTTGTAGTGTGTACTGCGATGTGTTATCGTCTGACATGAAATCCCCGCTCATGTTTTCTGTTGATCTGTACTCGATATCTGAAAAATTTATTTCTATATTATCTGCCAGAGATTGTAGACAAATGTCATCGTCCAGAAACTCTGTATTTTCATAAATTCTACTATTGAAACTGTTGGCATCGGTTTTTACTTCATCTTTTTCTTCGCTGATTCTTTTCAATGTCTCAGATTGGTTGTTGTTGGTGGGTTTGTTGTGGAAATTGTTGGTTGCTCTGTCTGAATCTCTAAATGTATTTGGTATGCTTGGCACAGGCGGTGCAAAGTCAAACGAGGCGCTATTAGAGTCAACACTTCTTGAATTTGTTGAGCTGGCAGAATCTCTGATTTCCGTGCCTCTGAGCGAATTTAGCGTTGCGCCTGAACTTGAGTTGGACCTATTTCTGCTCATTCGTTTACTCTGAACATTTTCAGCATGGAATTTCGTGCCAAACGAGGTTGAGGGAGACCAGTTGTAACGGGTGTCCTTTTTTGTGCTTGTGCTGTTAAGACCACGTAAGCTGCTTGACGATCTTTTGAGCATAAGCCCAACAACAGGCGATTTGACACTATTGCTTGCATATTCTTCGTATATCTCGCTGCCACAGAGCTTGCTAATCAAGTATTGATCTTGAAACGTTGAGCTGACAGACTCTAGTCTTCTTGGGTTGGTGTTATATAGCGTCTTTTTAATTGCTCTGCGTGGATCCTCATCCACAAAGTGCTTATCAGTCCTGGAGACTGGTGTTAGATAATCATCACTGCCTACTCTTAGCATATCTGTGCTATGCTCGCTGATTGAGTATTGGCTTAAACTGTCGGAATCCTCGCTATATCTTTGGTTTACATACACGTCTATGGGTGGTGAAGGAAAAAAGCTGGCTTGTACCATCGCCGAGTCCCCATAATCTGACTCGACAGAGCTACCGAGCTCTATAAAATCTGATTTGCCCTTCATACTAGTTACTGACAGGCTTGATTTATCTTTTTTTCTTTGGTCTGATAAGGTGTTCTTATTTTCCTTTTTGCCTTATTCAATCTTGCAGACTTTATCAAAAGGTGACTTCTAAATCAAAACATTGAAAGATTGGAATAAAGATACTCGTGAGCCTAGCTTGGCAGTGCAAACAAAAAGTAATAAATAAATGAAAAAAAATAAAAACTGTATCTGATTAACTGTAAACTCGCCAAAAAAAAAACAACAACAACAAAAAAACTCCAACTAATACATGGCAGGCTGGTTCAGTGACATGTTAAAGTCAAGTAATGTGCTGTACGTTGACATGTAGCTTTCGATTTTTGGGGAAACGTTTAATCAAAAATCAGCTAAAAGGACAAATTGTGGAACAAGTATGGGGAGAGGGGGATGCATAACAAAAAAAAAAGTTTATTCTGGTGCTGTGTTTATGATATCCATACAATTTGATGGTATAAAGCTTTATCGATTGTCGTATTGTTGTGTTGGTTTCATGAATACTATAAATTGATGAGTTAAAGAATGTTTCATTTTATTTTTTGTTTGGCCAAATATAAGATTTGTATGTGTTTGACTCTAAAAAACGTTTTACGTTTTGATTATTGAGACAAACGGATAGCAGTAAATCAGAACACAGCCATTAACTACACTAGAAACCAAACAATTAGTATTAAAATCGATACATAAAATAATACGCAACAGCTTATTTGAAACAATACTCTGTGACGCATTTCCAAAAGTGCCACTGAGCAATGTATTACAAGATTGATAACATTAGCATTATTCACTTGGTGAGGTGAGGGGGGGGGGTGCTAATATATTTAACCACCATCTGGTGCTTTAAAATAACGTTGCTGGTTTAGTTGCTTTTTGGCAGTGCTTGTAAAAAATAAATCAAAATACATCAACATACTTGCTGCTTGGTGTTTGGTGTTTGATATCTGGTTGATGCTATTTAAAATTAATGGAATATTTTTGCTGTTGTTTACGTTTTAACTGGATTTGGAGAGTCAATATCCATTCATTGGCAGGATCGCAATAAATAAATATACTTGGGACCCACAAGCCGGTTGTTTTTGGAGACGAAAGGTTTTGACAAACAACCTTGTTAGCCGGTTTATAGTCTTAGTCATCGGATAAATAACGGTGTTATTAAAAGGCTGGATTTTAAACTACACACATGGAATTTGCGTAGTTGGAGAAATAGTGAGTGAAAAGTGAAGAGCGAGTTGTCGAACACTTGGTTAAAACTGATGTGGTTATTAGTGAGGCGAAACTCCAACAGAATGCCAAACTGTACAACTCAAGTACAGGGTGAGTCAATTTGATGCAGTTTTGGGAAGGGCGTATCACAGAAAAGAAGTGTTGGGGAACAAAAAAAAAGAAAATTAGACAAAAAGGAAGACAATAGTTTACAAGAAGACAATCTAGTTGACCAAGTTTGATTCGCCGAATTGGAAATAGGTTCTCTTGGTAAATGAAAAGAAATTACCAAACCAAATCAGAGACAAGCTGGATAATAGTATGCCTGCAAATCCCAAGACTTACGGATGAATTTGCGATAGCTAATTTACACTCGCAAATGAAAAACGAAAGCATGTAATGAAATCAGTGATTAAAATCACAGTGTTTACATAAAATCTACGTTGAGAATAGGAGCAAACTATAAATACGTTTTGAGACTGGTAAAGTAGTAGTGTAAAAAAGTGAACAAAATTGACATTATCAAAGTGTTATTCTAGTGGTTTTCGTGCTGTTTTTTTTTAAAGAATTTACTTTTTATTGTAAATACAGGCATTGTTGTTGCAAAGGCATTTTGTTTAAGTACAAAAACCAAGTGCGTAAATATATAGCACACTTGACCTGGATAAAAGTAAAGTAAAAAGAGAGAAAGAAAGTATTAAAAAAGGAAAGAAAGCAGAGAAAGCAGCAACAGACAGGGTAGATTGGCAGTCGTTCGAGTGATAGATTGGGATTTGGTTGCTATAATATATATTTAGCCTTGAGAAAATTTCGAGAAAAGCCAAAGATGAAAAATCCAAGGAACTCGGACAAAGAAATCATCAGAGGCAGCAAAATGGAGTACAAGGAGACATGTCGGGGGGTATGGAAGGACACAATCGAAGGAGAAATAGACAAAGTTGTTATGGAGATGAGAAGAAATGTCAGATGGATGACTTTGGCGGAACAGGAGGGGATAGGGTCTTTATGTGTGGGTGGTAGTTCGTTTCCGCAGCTTGGCCAAAAGAGGGATAAAAGGTGGGTTATGGAACCGTACGAATCGGGTTTGGCGTTGAACGTTTCAGTGAGCAAAGCTAAAGAGGATGGAATTGAGAATGGAATTGGAAAGAAGAGCGAAGGGGAGGAGGGGGAAGGGGAGGAAGGGGAAGTCGAAGAGGAGGAGGGGATGAGAGAGTTGGGAGAGATAATGGGAAATGGGCCAAGGAACTCGATTGAGCTTGAAGAAAGGGAAACACGTGACTTGCAAACTTTTGGAAAGATAGGGGTGAGTTTGGGACTGACGGCGTTCACTCTTGGGGAAGAGTACGGAGAGGAGTATAGGGATAGCATGGAGAACAAAGTGGAAATAGGATTGCTCCAGGGATTTTTGATTTTGAAAAAGAAGATAAAAGCAGCACAGGATAAGAGTAGTTTGAGTGTCCACGAGATATTGACGCCATTTTTAGCGATAGTTAGTAGCGGAAACACAACGGGGCCGATAACAAGGGCAGCCCTGGAGAGTATCCAGAATCTATTCAAGCTGGGAATTGTTGACTTTGGCAGCGAGATTGGATTGAGAACGTTGGCAGATTTGAGCTCGGCAGTCACGCATTGTAGATTTGAAGCTACAGACACAACAATGGACGAAACGGTGCTGCTTCAAATCCTGGAAGTACTGAGGATTATAATTACGTCAAAACACGGTAGACTGCTGACGGATGCGGCGGTCTGTGAGATGCTTGAAACAGTTTTGAGCATGGCTTGCCAAATGAGGCTTAGTGGTAAGTGGACTTAGGTTGTAGGGAGTTGGTTGAAGTTGTAACCGTAATTGTAATTGATTCTACATGTTACAAGCAATAATCAAAAAGCAAAAAAGCAAAAAGCTGGGAATGTTTGAGGATTATGTATATGTATAAACAAATGGTTAATTTGATGGTGAAAATGGAATATAGAGATACTGAGGAGGTCGTCGGAACTGACGTTGGTGGATTTGGTGGGCGAGATTTTTGAGCGATTGAATGAGTTGGAAAGAGAAAACAAGGTGGACACAAGCAGCATAGACATTGAGGAGCTCAAGGAAAGGGGGTATAGTGCGTACGGATTTGCATCGGCACACGAGCTGTTAAGAGTGCTAGTGATGCTCACTAACCCGCAGAATCTCCAGTATACGGACACGATGAGAAGCTTGGCGCTTAGGGCGTTGCATACGGTGGTGCAGATATCGGGAACGACAATAGCAAAGTATGCAGAGCTAAGGGGCCTGGTTCTGAATGAGCTTTGCCATAGCTTGTTGTTGATAACAGGAGGGAACAATTTGATTTTGTTGTTTCCAGCATTGAGGCTGCTTCAGGAGGTGGTGTTGACGCATGGGGAGTACAGCAAAACACAGTTGGAGCTATTTCTGTGCCAGGTGTCGGGCCGAGTAATGACACCTGCAACAGATAACTACAATGAGGATGGCGGCGGTGATGATGTGGAGGGAGGGAACAACGCAACGCTGGAAAAACAGTCTGCGGCAGCATTGCCGAGAAAGCCGAGCTTGGTAGCGGAAACAGACGATGCGGCTGAGGCAGGAGTAGGTGCAACGCAGAGAATGCGGAAGGGGAGCAACAGAAGAAGTGTGCTAGCAAAGGATGGTACAGCAGGCCCAGAACATGATGTAGGGTTTGTAACCTCAGTGGAGCCACTGGCATCAAACGCAGCACCCAACCATGCACAAGAGGTGGATCTGTATAAGCACATGAGTATGCGGCCAGGAGTTAGAGGAGCTGTTGCAGTAGGCGAGGTCCGAAGAGTTCTATTGGAGGGGCTGCATAGAACGTTGACCATGAGTCCCACAATGATACCTTGTTTGTGGGCCAATTACGACTGTGACTTGCAGCGGGGCAACCTGTATGACTTTATGATTTCGTTCATCACTATGGTAAGCCAAATCTACTAGCAATGTACAACCATAAATACCGCATTGTGTTGTACTTTGTTTAATAGTATTTTATATATTAGTTACTAATAGTATTAATGTTATGTTGGTGTTAAATAGAAATCAGTACCTTGGCCAGGAACAAGACTTGAGATTGAATCGCCAGCATACTTGGATATTCTGCTACACCATATCCACAACACAGCGGCTAGAGCAGGGGTCAAACCACCTTCAAAGGGATGGGCCAAGCTTGTTGGGCAGATCGACTACGACGATAGTAAAGCGGATAGTGATTTGAATAAGACTGCTGAAGGTCAAGCTGATGGTGATGGTGATAGTGATGACAAGATGGATGTAGAAATAGAGGTTTTACTAGAAAAGAGGCAAAGAAAAGACGCAATGATGAGGGCAGCAATCCAGTTTAACGAAAAAGCGACTAAGGGGATCCAGTACCTGCAAAAGACGGGATTTTTGCCATCGGACAGCAGCACAGAAATGATATTCAAGCTGGTGCAGTTTCTAAGAACCACGCCGGCACTGAATAAGAAGCTGGTTGGGGAGTACTTGTCGAAGCCGTCAAGCTCGGAGGTTCTGCATGCGTATCTTCGGCAGTTTGAATTTAAGGGTAAGCGGCTTGACGAGGCGATCAGGATGCTGCTGGGGACATTTAGGCTGCCTGGGGAGTCGCAGCAGATAGAGCGGATAATGGAGGCGTTTTCAGCAGCATACTTTTCAAGCGAGCCAGTGGACATTGCGTCTAAAGATGCAGCGTTTGTGCTATCATTTGCGGTGATTATGCTGAACACTGATCTGCACAACCCACAGGTCAAGTCGAGAATGCAGGTGGAGCACTTTTCAAAGAACCTGCGAGGAGTTAATGACAGCCAGGACTTTTCGCCAAAGTTTCTAGGAGAAATATACACAGCGATCCAGAAAAGAGAAATTGTTTTCCCAGAAGAGCACGAGGGAGAGGCTGGGTTTGAGTATGCTTGGAAGGAAATGGTTTCAAAGGAAGGCGAGGCTTACTCAAAGGACGGAGAGGCCTACACAGACAGCAGTACAGCTGTTGATGGTGCAGGCTGCGAGCCGTGGATAGAGGCCAAGGGGCTGTCAAAACACGACCGCAATCTGTTTGCAGCTACGTGGCCACGGCTGCTACAGGCTCTGACCCGCACCATTGTGCACTGCAGCAACGACCACGTTCTGCGTCTGGCGCTGTCGGGGATCTACTCGCTATTAGGCACCGCAGCGCAGTATGGCCTGGTGGCGTGTGTCGACGAGGTTCTTTACTACCTGGCACAGATAAGCGGGGTTCTTGGGCCACTGACGCTGGACGATATTGAGTCGCCACAAATAGTAGAGTGCATGTACACAGGAAACGTCCAGCTGGAGCAGACTCTAGCCAACGAGATGCAGACCGACATGCACAAGGGCACGTACGGTCAGCTGCTGAGCACGGCAGCCGAGGAAAGCCTGGCGCCTGAGCAGTTGGAAGATCTGGGCAGTAGGTTGTACAACATGTCTACGTTGCTTGGTGGCTCGCCTGAACTTGGTGACTCGTCTGGGCCACTGGCCAAGTTTTACTCAAGCAACACGCTGCACCACTGGGAAAGTGATGCTAAGCGAGGAGTGGTGCTGTGCAATTTGGGACTGCAGCTGGGGAGAGACTACTGTGGGCAGATAGCCCTGTTCTGTCTTTTCCAGGCTGTGCAGGAGTGGCCCGCTGCTGTGGGGGCTGGAGGGTGGAGAACGCTGACTTTGGTCATTCAGTCGCTGGTCAACGCAGACCTGGTTCCGCAGACCAACTTAAGAGTCCGAAATCTTGTGTCTGGGCTAGCCACAGTTCCGCGCCGAGACATGCTGAGGAGGTTTAATGCCGCAAAGACCAAGGCGTACGCTGCCTCGGTTGGGGAAATCAAAGCCAGGCCCTCGGCCAAGGCCCGGTCTGGAGGCGGCTTATTTTCTGCAATATCCTCGTTTTTAGCCGGCCCAGCTGATGAGGGGCCGTATGGCTTGGACAGCGACCGTGAGAGCAGTGGTCTGCTTTACGACCTGGGGTACACCGACTGGTATGGCGTCGATGATGCGTTTGTGGATTTCAATATCGAGTCTGACACAAATGAGACGTTCAGGAGAATCACGCACTATGAAACTATTGGATCTGCATACATTGCAATGATGTCTGGTCTGGGCCCTACCCTGGCCAACAACACTATCGAGCTGCACTCCTCTAAACACAGCAATAGTGGCGATGGCACTGGTTCAGATGTCGTTGATTCGAATGCTACTAGTAGTGTTGTTGACTCGAATATTCGCAACGGCGTTGGTGATTCAGCATCTCCCCGTCCTCGAAACTCTGCCGAAAAAACATTCAGCCAAACCGCCAACAGCTCCAAGTCATCGCATCTAAGCACTTCGCAAAAGCTGCTGCTACTGAAGCCGTTTAGACTGAGAGCAGCGCCACGGTGGAGGGAGCCACTTGACATTCTGATCCAGCTTGTTTTGAGCAGCAAAGACTGTGTTGAGTCCTGCAACTTGAGTGGTGTATTCAGGTGCATCAAGGACATTCCTGACAGGTCACTGGGCTCGTTCCTCAAAAGCATTGCCATGTTTTTCCCAGTGACATCGAGCCCAGAGTCAGGCAGACTGTTTGACCAGGGCTCGGTTTCAGCCGGCCCAATTTCCCCAAACATAAAGCCGAACTCTGGTCTTAACTACGCTGCTGACAGTCAATCCAGAATGCCACTGAACTCAAAATCAATATCAACAACAGCATTGATACCAACGCCAGCATCAGCGTCAGTTTCAGCGCTGACGTCAACACCCGCGTCAACCTCGATTCCTCTGGCCCACATGGACACCTCCTCCAGCCGAACTGGGAATGCCCAAGCCGGGAACAACAGAGACTCAAACGCCAGCAAACGAAACTCAGCTATTACCAGCGAGGACTTGGCAGCTTCAAACGCCCGTGCCAAGTACCAGCCTGCTAATCTGTTTTACATTGAGATTGTTGGCTATTTATGCGAAAGCGCGCCTGAACGGATTCCTTTCATTTGGAACATTGTTGAACGCCACTTCAGAAGAACTCTTGAGAATGCTGATGGTATCGATACGTTTTTGGTTGAAAGAGTCACTGGTGTTTTGATGAGAATTGCTGTTACTTTCCTACTACACTGCCAAAAGATTCTTCCCAACTACCAAGACGGCATCAAAACCAATCCAAACTCTAGCGCTAAAACTAAAACCAAAACAAGTTCAGGCTTAAGCTCAGGCTTAAGCTCAAGCCAGGATGAGCCAGATTCCGAATTGGCTTACTCGTTTTATGACATTGTTGAGCGGATTCTCAGGTGTATTGGGCTGCTGCGTGACTGCCATCAGGACACCTTTGAGTGTGCTGAAGAGGTTATTGGAGTGGGTCTGAAGGTTATAGCTGCATTGGATCTCAATGTGCTGGTTTCTGTCAGCAACTGGCCAGTGGTCTCCTCGTTGCTAAGAACGCTATCTGCAAACAAAGCCAACCTTCCAGAGTACCCGAGCAGACCTGCGCGGGCTGCCTTCGAAGTTGTTCTGTATCTGTCCCAAGAGTACAGGCTGAGAGGCTTGAGCTCCTCAGACCCAGCGGTTGGTGCTGCGATTTCATTCACCGACATTCTGGACTTGCTGCTGGTGTTCAACCCTCCTGACAAAATGTTTTCGTCGATTTCAGGCGGGAACAACGACTTGGGCGGCAGAAACATGTCTAGCCAGCAACTGACCATCAGAGCTGCTAGACAAAGAAGCGCATACGAAGTGTCCAAACGCATCCTTGCCGAGCTTGCCCTGCTGCAGGTCCATGCACGACACACCCTGTTTTGCTACTCGTTTTCATCCGAGAACTACCAGACCATTGCTCAAAGCGTTTTGGCACCGTCATCAGCCTCCTCAGCAAACAACCACAGCTCCCAGCTACTGTCGCAGTGGATGCGAACCCTAAACTCAATCGCTGCTGCCACATACTCCAAGCACAGGGAAATCAGAAACATTGCTTGCTTTGACCTGCAAAGAGCCCTAACCCGGTCAGAGTGGCTTGTGTTCCCCATTGTTAATAATGTGTCCCCCTTGCTTGTTATAGTCCCAAAGTCTCCTAAAAGACCCTCCCAGTCTCCATCAATGGACTCAGAGTACTCCAGTCTTATCTCCAACCCTCCTCCGCACTGGGTCCATGCCCTACTGCAAAGAGTCCTGCTTCCTCTGATGTATGCCCTGTTGAGGCCAGACGTGCTTACTGACTTTAGAATGGAGGAAACCCATATTCGCTGCTTGAGTCTGCTGGCCAACTTTTTCCTGCACCACTCAAACGAGCTCCTCCAAACCGACTGCCACTCTGTTACCGACACCCCAAGCTCATCGATCCACGACCTGTTTGTCTCAAATGACTCTGCAACCCACCACCACCCACAATCCCAGTCACTGCAAGAACAATCCCAGGCTCAGGCTCAGGCTCAGGCCCAGTTCGAATCTCTATCTCCGTTTGACCTGGTCTGGCTACGTGTTGTTGATGTGCTGGTAAAGTACATGCAAATCGGGTCAATCCTACGATCCAACTCTGCAAACTCCCAGTCTGCCCAGAAATCCACCATCAGCCAAACTGGCCTTGACAACGACAGCAACTTTGACGAAAGCTCTGCTAAATCCCAAAACTACTCCAACCCAACCAAGTTTACCCTGTTTTTGGCCGAGATATCCCAAGAACACCTAAAAAACCTCGTTTTGGTCATGGACTCGCTTGGCGTGTTTAATTCAAAGCCTGGCCAGTCACCAGTAGACACCCACTTTGTCTCCCTCAAATCCACCGACAACTTTGTGCTTGACTCGGCCTCAAGCCCAGCCAGCCACAGTTTGCCCGGGGATCCTGGCACCAAAGCCCACTCGGTTGACTCCAAAATGGACCTGCTCGACGATAGTCACGTTGGAAAGAACAAGCTGTGGGTCTTGACCTGGAGATCAATCAACTCTGCCAATCCGCAGCTCAGATCTCAGTGGTTTGGCTCTTCCTCTGACCAATACTCGTTCAACCCAACTGCCGAAAATCGCCCAAACGACTTACAGAACTCAAATCTAGTCTCGTTGTCTGAGGCAACCGAACCTGTCTTGATAACGGTTGAACAGCCTGTCTCGGACAACAATGATTGTCTGGACGTTGTTGATACCGCTGGTGTTGGTTCAACTGGTGGTGTGGGTGATGCTACAGTAAGTGGACTGGGATTGAGTGTTGATCCTGGTAACTTGGTGGTGGGTAAAGCTGTGGAACAACCTGCAGATAGTACAGATAAAATCGGTGATAACAACCGTAGCAGCTCTGTTGGTCCAGGCGCCAATGTTGCCTTAGTTAAGGATCAAAGCACTGGCGGCAAGACTAAGCGAAAAAACTTGATTATTATGCCATAATCTGACCAGTTTTTCTATACCCGACTATCATCTGTCTATTCATTTATTTACCTTATATCTGCATTAGTTTACTTTTATTTTTTTCTCACATTCAATTTCTCTACTATTTTCTTTTTCACTTACTATACAACTTTCTTCTAATAACAAACAAAAGACTAAAGAAAAATATATTCAATTGAGAAATAAAAAAGTAATGATGGTTCTATTGAACTTCAATACCAAAACATCTACACCTATACGTTGTCTTTGGTTTGCTGGCTGCCTGCCTGTCTGTTTGGTTAGCTGGTTGGGTTAGAGTGCTTGATTCTGCGCAGATTTGTTGTCATGTGTTGTGTATATTTCCCAGTTTGCGATTACATCATTGTACATAGGCACAACATTACAATTGGCAATCAAGTAAACATAACTATAGCATTTAACCCATTACAACTTGGACACATTTAAACATGTAAAAAAAAAATGTGTTTACTTGAAAAAATAAGCAGTGTATATTTGTTGTAGTTGGGAAATGAAGAAAAGAAAAAAGAGTAGTATATTAACCGACCCTTCACTCCTTACCTTTTCTTTTCGCTTTTTATCATTTACTTTGATTGTTCATCAATTGTATTATATTATAAATAAACAACCCAAATAAAGTTTTTTTTTTAAGAAAAAAAAATGGACAAACCTTACAGAACCCCAACTTCATCAACCCACACGTACACAAACAAAAATAGCATTGTGAAAAACAGCAACCGGTGTTACTATTTGACAATAGCAATAACATGTACGTTTGCTCTGATAACTTCCATAGTCGTGATGTCCGTCTCTCTGTACTTTCTGTCTGTTGGGAGTCGTCAACATTCGTTCAAATTGTTTTCTTCCAGCCCGAGTGTTGAGAAAACCTTGGTTGCCATTTCTTCATTAGGTGTTCTCTTTTTTGCTTTTGGATTATATTGGGCCATAACAGTAAGTCATAAACCTCCCCCTCCCCTACCCTCCCCTATCAACTCCACTATCATATGTGTTATTTTTTTAAACTATATTTCTGATTTGTTCATCTGATGTTTTGGTTTACTTGTTCAGTTGCTAATATACACCTTACATTTCTTTTTTTTCTCCCTTTATCATCATTTTTTCTTCATAAAAAAAAAAAAAAAGAAAATTAGTGAAACCAAACTAGATACCACACTGAACAACCAGCCTGAAGAAGTTACCCTCAATTCCATATACTCGCAACATCAATATCCCGACAACATTCCGCTCTTCAACTACCATCCGATCTACATCAACCACCCATACACCGAGTATCAGCCACAAACTCCCCCGCCAAAATACCGCTCCGACAACAACTTGGTCCAAATCGTCGATCTGTCGCTACCACTTTCACCACCGCCACATCCTCATCCACACGCCCCAAACATCCCAACAACTATAGCTCAATCTTGATTGATCACACTACCTCATTCATTATTATTTTTTCAATTCAAATTTACTCGAACTAAGATACACAAACTTTCTTTTTTTTACGTACTAATACAGCTCCGTTACAGCTACACTTTGGCGTAAGTGAGGGCGATTGTGGGTAAAAGTTACCGTAGGCCACATTATCAATACAGCTAGTTTGGTTTCATTTGGTTTTATAATAATTTTATTAAAAGTACACTTCTTTAATCACATAAATCATCTCTCCCAAATACATCACGTATGCTTGCAACTTTGTGTTTAAAGCTTCGATCCTTATTTTAAAAAAGAAAAAAAGGTGAAAAAAAAAGTGAAAATATGCCAAGTATACACAACCATCCCTAACTTCGCTATCAACATTGCCATCAACATCGCTTTCAACATCGACACCAACATCGACACCTTAAATAGCATATAATCTGTTCATTTGGCTGCCAAATTGTTGCTTTCCTGATTTTTTGTTATTGGCTTCAAATTAAGCACAGTTTCCTATAATATTATTTTTATCATATTTTATCTCTTCTTGAATATCAAGTATCCTTATACACAATAACAACAAAATAACAAAAATATCAGCCAATCAATTAATACAAACCTACTTTTGTCAATAACACAATCAGCAAAATCGTCGACATAATCCCCAGAACTCCAAAAACCACAAACGTAACCATGATTCCGTCTGACAATTTCCCATCTCCTCGTTTTAAACTTCCAATCATAATTACCTCCAAAATCACCAAAGCTGCCAAGAATGCCACCAAACCAACCACGTACTGAATATGCTTGGTTCTAAGCCTCATTAGTAAACAATTGGCCTTGTCTAAACTCTGGACCATTTTTGTTCTAACTTTTTGTTTGTTTTAACCTTTTGTTTGTCTAGACTATTTTGCTAGAGCCAACACGCCTGACTTTTATTTTTTTCAAGTTTCCTATTGTTTGTCTAGTATTTGCAAAAGGTTAAAATCTAACCGCCCAAGAACTGGAAATCAGCCACTTTATACACATTTTGCTTTGTTTATTTCTATACAGCCTTTAGTCTTGTACATCATTACATTTATTCTACCCAGGTTTATTTTATTTATAAAAACTTGACCATCGTCATTATACTTTAGAGTCCTCTTGGTGGCCTATTTATACCATCCCCTTTTTTATTTTCCAACCATAAAACTTAAATCACCCACCCCCCCCCCTTCCTTATCCACACTACTGATAATAATAGATTATTTAGACTGGGTTAGTCATACTGGTGACCAGCACTTTGTATATTTGGGTTGGCTATTGTATATTAAAAGCAACGCACATTTAATATGCCTTCCACACTCATAACTATTGAACTTGTCTTGGTTCAACCAACATTCTGGTTAATCGATGCGCTATATATGTAAAAATAAAGATATATGCTTTGGGTATAGCCGGGAAAAAAAACAATAGCTGTTGAAACTCCAATTGAATATAAAATAAAGCAAACGTTTCCCTAGCCCAGGCAAGAAAACTGGACTAATCAAACCTGTTTCTGCTTATGCTAATGCTGTTGTTTGTTGTTATTTTCAACCAAAACCTGAATACCTACAATCACAACTACAATCACAACTACGACTACAATTACAATTACAATTACAACTACAATCACAATACAAATAGGGCTGATAAACAGGACAAGCAATCAAGTCTTCTGTTTTGGGATGTGTCGTCCAGATTTCAAACGGCTACAGTACAGTCATGTTTGCAAAATTGATTGATAATATATTCTATCATTCTGCTATGCCCTCAATTAGTTGATATCACACTCAATTCATGTTATTCCTTGCCAACTTTTTTGGGTGAAAGTTTCCTTAACAAATACTTGATTTTTAAGTTCTGTTTTTTTATTGCCATATTGCAAAATTAATATCCGTTGATTTACACTTTGGGGTAAATGAATTACTTTGTTTGCTTCAAGCGAATTTTGCTACCTATTTTTTCACTTTGAATGTTTAATATTCAGCTTTATTAAATTGAAATGCAAACTATATTAATTATGGGACTATTCTGTTGGGCTGCTTTTGCAAAATATAAAATAAGCTAGTTACTTGCTATTTGCTCAAGCCAGATTAATAGGGTTAAAAGTGTTTGAAAATGGTTATTAGATTGGTATTTGTCATAATGTTGGCTTTGACAAATTGAATAATAATTTCCGTAATCTTTTTTACTACAAACTCCCTAAAATATAAAACATTCACTATTTTGTATCGCTAATATTACTTCTAATATTATTACTACAGTTTTTTTTTTTCAAAGTTTAGCAAATAAAATCCTCGATTTGCAGTTCGTTTAATCTATGCTAGTATAAATAAACGCATTTCTAATATCAAAAACTACAAAAAATTACATGCAGGAAAAGGCAAATTAAAAATGAAAAAAGTTCCAAATATCCAAGCACTTTGTGATTCGATTTGAATTAACGGCTTAAAAAATCAAATTAAATAAAACGAGAAACGCAAATTGGGTTTAGCATTTTTGTTCTATTTTATTGAAATACATTAGACGATTTAAACGAAACTCGCATAGCCCTATTCATGTTACAGTAATAATTCAAATCAGCTTTTTTTTAGGAATAAGAAGAAAATTAGGGACAAGAAAGCAGTAATAAGAAAAGGGATACTGTTTTTTTTCCAGCTGATCCACCAATAAGCCCGTATCGCCAAGTCATTAATCTGCAGTATCAGCAACTAGTAATTTAACAGTAATATCGGCTATATAAGAAATGAGTTCTACAGCAATCCAAAGTAGAGCAAATGCTGAAAAGGCAGATGGAAATCATATTAATTTGAGAGTGGCAAGCAGCAAAGCCAAGCTCAGCAACAACAAAGGCAAAGTCAGCGCGAAAACAAAAACGAAAATAAAAAACAGCAAGAAAACAAGAGGTCAAGGCAAACCAAAGCAAAGAAATATATCCAGCAAAAGTACCGGAAATTCCGCTTCAAAAACTGGAGCAGGAAGGTACCATCCAGGAAGACGGACACTTAGCTGGGATGAATTGCCTACTTGGATGAGAGACAACGTGTTTATTTTATCAGGGTATCGAAAGCCTACTGGCTCGTACTGGAAATGCATACACTCATTGACATATCTGCATAACGAATTTTTCAATGTTTGGACCCACTTCCTCGGCTTTATCGCATTTGTAACCCTGATGTTTACAACAGCAATATGGGGCTTTCCCAGCGTGAGCACAGTTTCATGGCCAGATGTCATTGTTACTTATATTTTTTTGATCGGGGCAGCTAGCTGTCTGCTGCTTTCAACAACATACCATCTTTTTGGATGCCATTCGCATGAGGTTAATGTCTTGTTCAACAAATGCGATTATGTTGGAATTGTCAGCTTGATTGTTGGCTCGTGTGTGCCAGCGGTATTCTATGCATTTTATTGCCACGACATGCTCAAGATATTCTACATTTCTCTGATGGTGCTATTTGGGTTCGCTGTAATTTTCTTTTCAGTAACACCAGCCTTTAGCTCGCCTGAATGGAGATTGACCCGTGCACTCACCTTTGTTGGAATGGGATTTGTTGGCGTTTTTCCAGTAATACACTCGTTCATCGTATTCGGCTGGGCCCACACCTCCCAATCATTGCAATTTGCCTACCTCGGAAAGATGGCGCTGTTTTATCTTATTGGAACGTTTATCTACGGCTCCAGAATACCTGAACGATGGTTCCCTGGAAAATTCGATATCTGGCTGCAGTCGCACACTATCTTCCACTGCTTTGTCTTGACAGCGGCGGTATACCACTACATGGGGGTGATCCGTGCAATCCACTGGACGCATTCGTTTGCTGCCGTTTGTCCGATTTAACCAAGATCTCAAGTTAATTTGATACACTAGAACCTTTCACTCCTATTTTTATTTGGCTTCGCACCGATTTATCTCTAGACTTTGGAGCGTCTTTTGTTTTGTTTAATACCCTCCCAACATCCTCCCTTTTCCACTTTTTTTTACCTACCAACTCCTATCTTACCATTTTTTTTTTAAATCATGATAATACTATAAATAAATATATGATTAATCCCAAAGCATTGTGCATTTTAGATTTATATTTGTATTGTGAATCAGTTAACTATTAATAAAAATAAACGGAATGGCTTCAACTAGAGGGAAAAGAAAAGAGCAAAAAAGTAATAAACTGAATCTTATAAAGCACGTAAAATAGGAAAAATGGAGTGTGGAAAGCGAATCAGCGTCTATATGAGTTTCTACGTGGACTTGGCGAGTAATTTTTTCTTGAATATGTGTTCCTTGGCGATTTACAGCTATCTTCGTAGCTACGCTTGCTAGAATAAGGGCTTTTATTGCGGCCATTATTGTGGTTTCTGCTCTCACTTTGTCTCTTGTTACTATTCCTGTCCCCACTACGATTACGACGACGATTGGAACTACGGCTATGGCTACGGCTACGGCTACGGCTATTAGAGCGCCTACGATCGTTATGTTTAGAAGATTCTTTGCCATAGCTGCTTCTGCGTTGAGGTGATCGTACAGGTGATACCTTGCGTGCAGCAGATCTAGTTCTGGATCTAGTTCTGGATCTGGAATCAGTGGCAAACCTGGGCTTTAAACTCGAGTCGTTTCTGTCGGAGTCAGGAGACCTTGAACCAGCGGACGAGTGGCTGGGTGACCGAACATTGCCACCACTTTTATAAAGCGACTTGTAATTTTTTTGGCCAGAGCTGGATCTGGATCTGGATCTGGATTTGGATTTGGATTTGGATTTTAAGCCAGAGCTTGATTTTCTATCGGAGCTTGGTGTGGCTTCAATAATGTCTTCAATGGCTGAAATGGTTGAGATGGGCCTCGAGGCGATTGTACGGTGTGGGCGGCCTCCATCATTGGCGTTGTTCTTTGAAGCATGTAAGCCAGAGCGTTTACGACTATAGTTATCTTCATCTTTGTTATTATAAGAGCTCTTTGGTGTTGGTGACCTTTGCCTTGAGTATGGCCTTGAATTAGAAGCGTATTTACTCTTGTTTCTAGAAGCTGAGCGTGAGTATGATCTCGACTGACCATTATGTGGCTTGGTTGGCTTGGACCTTGGAGGTGTACGTGAGCGAGTAGCAAGAGTATGACGTGGCTGCGATCGTGACAATGAACGTGGACGAGGTGATGCCTTTGAAGATGTTTTTTTGCTTGGTTTTTGCACTGGTTTCGTAGCAGACTTTTTTCTTGAACTATAGCGTGACCGAGACCGAGAACGAGAGATTGATGAAGATTTAGCATCTGAGTCTGACTCTGAACCTGAACCTGAATCTGAACCTGAGCTTGAGCTTGAGCTTGAACCTGAGCCTGAACCTGAGCCTGAGTCTGAGTCTGAGCTTGAGCCTGAATCTGAGCCTGAGCCTGAGCCTGAGCCTGATTCAGAACCTGAACCCATAGTTAGTTTCTGGGGTGCATTGTTTAGCCATTCACGAAGCTCGTCAGTCAAGGCGCCTAAACCTATGCTTGTGTAGTAATTAATGGCAAACCGGCAGTTCTTTGGGTTGTCCTTTGGAAACATCATGGGAATCAGATCGATTACTTCAGGGTTGTAGAGGCTGGAGTGCAGTTTCTGGAGACCCATGTTCTCTGCCAAGTCTTGCATAAGAATCTTGACAAATATTCTTGACGAGGATGTTGTGGCATCTTCGGTTAGCACAATGCAGGATAAAACGTTGAATGGCAGCGCACCTGATGATAGCAAATGGCCAAAAAACCTGGCTATATGCCTCAAATGATTGGTCTCGTACCGATGGATATTCGCATAGCACTCGACAAAAGAGCGACAAAACGCATCACGAAGCTTTCTATTCACCTTTGCCAGTCTTTCGCCAATCAGCCCATAGAACGACTTGTACGCCCGTTCCTGCGAACAACACTCTATAACCATGGCACACATTTCTCCAATATCGTTTTCAGGAATCTGGATCTTCAGCAGCTTGTGGGTAGCCTCTTCAAACCCTAAACTCGACATTATTGTCAAGTAAATCGTTCGGCGCAGGTTCAAAAGCTCTGTTTCTGTAAGATCCTTTATTGGCTCTGCCACCGCAACCTTGCTAGACTTTCCACCAGCCTCCTCATGCTCACTCTCGCTGTCCGAATCCTCGCCAGACTCTGACCCAGATTCCGACCCTGACCCTGACCCTGCTTCCGACTCGGAGCCACCAGATTCTCCCAAAATCTCCCTTTTGATCGCATTGTATTTTTCCTCATTCTCGCTGTACTCGGGATCCAGCTTGAAAACATCCAACTCCTCCTGCACATCGATATCCTCGTCATCCAAAGCAACCTCATGCACGATCTGGTCCTGCTCCTCAACCAAATCAAGTCCCTCGGGTATCGACACGTTGTCTTTAAATCCATCTCGGCGTACTTGTAACAATACCTCAATCATGTACTGGACCCTCTTATCAATCTCTGCGTCGTGAAGAATTGACCTAAAAGTCTCAATAACCGCATTGAGGACTCGAGGCGCCAAATCGCTTAAAAATGCCCCTACCTCCCTCAAAAACCCTACTGCTATCTCAACACTATCGTCCGTAGGCCGCTCCAGCAACAGCTGCAATATTTGAAACGCAAGAATTTCCTGTGAAACACGCTGGTTTGTCAGGTGCGCTAGGAACTGCGTAGTAGCTAAACAACGAACCTTGTCGTCCCGCTGGTACGCCTTTCTGAACTGCACCACTAGCCGCGAAACCAACAATTCGCCAACCAATGGCAGCCTGGTATTTACTATCGACACCAACGCCGCATACACCGGCGTGTAAGAAGGCGACTGTGTCTGCGCCCGGATAATTGTCCGGCAAAACAGCCCCCTCCCTCGAATCATGTTTTGGCCAAACAACTGCCCCACCACCACCTTGATATTAGACACGTTAACCTTGTTAATTGGCCCCCGAATTCCTTTTTTCAATTTCTCCCACTCTGCCCTTTGCTTGGCTCCGCTAGCCTCTTTGCCTTCCAGGCCAGCCTCCTTCTCCGACGCCTTCTGCTGTGCCTCAAGCTCACGGAGCTTTGCTGGTGGAATGTAACTACCTCCCCCTTTACGATGCAGCCCTGGCTCTGGCTTCGCTACCGGCTTCGCTTCGCGATGCCCTTCGTTGTTGGACTCTCGTTTTGATCTACTTTCCTTCTCGCGAGAATACCTTCTACCACGGTCTTTTCCGCCCTCTCTGCTTCTGGTGTAATCTCTGTGGCTCTTGCTATACCTTTTACGCCCTCTGTCACTGCTTCTGCTTCTGCTTCTGCTCCTACTTTTACTTTTACTTTGACTGGCATCTCTATCTCTGTATTTTGCACTGGATTTTCTTTGATAGTACTTTTTATCCTTATCTTTTCTTGAACTATACTTATCGCCATCCCTGCTTCTGCCTCTACCCCTATATTTGCTTCTACTTCTACCTCTGCTACCCTTTCGCCTTTTCCTTTCTTCATCTCTTCCATCACTTCTATCTCTCTTTTCCCTATGCCTATTTTTATCGGAATATTCTTCCTCTTTATCTTTTCCAGCGCCCGGCTTTGCAGAGCTACCTTTCAGATATTCAGAATCAGATTCCTCTCCATCTTCCTTTATACCACCATTTACTTGCTCCTCTGCCACAACTGCTGCCTCCACATTCGCTGTAGTCACACTTTTCTTTTCGCCTCTCTCATTTGAAAGCTTGTCACTACTACGCCCATCATTTCTGCTTGAGCTCTGCTCCCTGCTCAATGTACCCATCAATTTGATCTTTGAATACCTTTAAGCCGAAAATTTTTTTTTTAAAAAAAAATGAAGAAAAAAGAATAGAGTATTTGCCCTGATTTCTAATCACCTTTATATTATTTATCAATTTATACAAACAGTCTACCAGGATGTAATTAACAACCCTTTTTTGAATTAAAACAAAATCTCTGTAGAAACGTAAAATATTGCTTCTGAAAACTAAATAATGTTTACTATATAAAATTGAGACTTTTTTTTACAATTAAATCTGCTTCGATTTTTCTTCTAATATCTACTTGGCTTGCAAATAAATTTCAAGGAAAAAAAAATGCACAATTTTTTTAAATTGAAACTGGAATTTATTATGAATTATTGCTTGAGATTTGATAGGACAGAATCGAGTCTTAACGTGTATTTGCTATCAGACTTTTAATCAAGAATTTGGATTGATCGTTTGTCTTTATCAAGCGGATCAAGGAATGAATACAACATCAATAAAAGACTAGTATTACAGCTTACAATATATAAAAAGACAGACACAGCCTATATATACACAAGATTAAGCACTACTCTCTGACTACTTTGAGTAGCTTATACGTACACGCGTTCACACCACCGAATTATGGAAACTTCATTTATTCCTCTGTCTTTATTTATTTATTTTGTTTTTTTGCATTCCTTGCGCTCTTTGATCTCAGAGTTGAACGTATTCGTGAAAGGTGAGATAGCCATGATTTTAGGTGGCTGATTTATATTCAGATGGCACTTGGTGCTGCGCTATTTACGATGCACTTTTAAATAGCGTTTTGCTTTGAGCTGGGCCCTGAAAGTTGCCCTTTTCCAGTCATTTTCCAAAGTCTGGGCCTACCTCAATAATAATAGTCTTGAGCCTATTTCGTTCAGATACTTGGCCTGTTTTATAAATTATTATTATTTTGGTATATATTGCAAATTTCAAGCTGTGCCTAGGCCAGTAGCAATAGTATTCAAATTAAATTTCGAGTTGAGAACAGTGTTTAGAGCTTGATTGTTATTAAAGTTTGCATTCGAGTTGAAACCCCACTCCAATTCAACTGTAATATTAGCTCAATGCTGGTGAAAGTATAAATAAAACATAATGATAATGATATAAACTCGGCATATTTTTTTGATACTTTAATAATTGAACCCAGGCATTATACTGCTTGGAATACTTTAGCATAACATCATTTTTACATTTTATAAATAACTGCTTTATGCAAAGTAATACTACACTCAGACATAAGGAATCATAAACATAAGGAATTGTAGACACAGACAGGCATTTGGAGGCTAATATACAATCAATTCACCTACTCAGTGGTAGGTTTAGGAATTGACTGCAGGTAAGCCAAACACTTGTTGGACTTTGTTCATTTTTACTTATCAAACAGCAGAGTATGTGTTTTGAACTGGGCAGTCAGCTAAGTGCTTGTACCTTGTCTACACACATTTAATCATTTTTTCAAGTTTGGTGACAATAAAAACTCGAGTAAACGGAGTAAGGCGCCTAAGTTAGCTTGTAGATACTATTGCAGTCTTATAACTCGCAACTTACTATCAGCGATATGCTACAACTCTAGAATAGCCATATTCTTGGACCATGAAACCCCTGACTTGCTAAACTACAAGCAATAAACCCATGTTTGACCCAAATCAAAGAATGTAAATATCATCTTACAGTCCTTAGATAGTAACCAGTTCAACTGAAGTGATACTAATATTACAAAAGTCACCTTTAACCATGTTGGTTTCTTTTTTGCTTTAAGAAAAAAAAATGTGCTCTTAAATATTGTATTGTTATCAACCAAACTAGCATGAAAGAAAAGGTACTATTACTAACCACACATGCAGAATATAAGCCTAATGTTCCAGTAAACATAATAGCAATTAGCAGTTTCTATGTTTTTATTTTGAACAAAGAAATGGTGTATTGCTTTTTTTTTTTATTGAAATCTGTATTGCTTTTTTTTGGTTATGTAAATAAAGAGCAATGGTGTGATATCATATGGCACGTTGGACTTATATAACCAAGATCAAGACACCTTTTTTATATACTTGACTTAGCTTGAAAATATATATTCAACTTGGCGCTATAAATATCCAAATAGACAATAAAGCACCAACATTCAAGTCGCATACCTGTGAACTTCAAACAGCTACATGGGAATAAAACTAGAGCAAGAACGCAAAAAAAAAACTCAAAGAATAAAGTAAGTTACAAATAAATAAGTAAAATAAACTGAAGGTCAGCATTTTATTTAATATTTCAAGAAAAAGATCTATGAATTGCCCATAGCACTACCGATATTGGCAACACCGAGTTTCTAATAAACTAGTTCCACTTTATAGCACATTCAGCAGACTGTAACAATACCCAGAGCCACCGGTCTGTTATCTACTATTTGTATCGTTGTTAACACAGCCAACACTCAGAGTATGGTATTTAGTAAAAATGGGGGGTCTAAGGACGCTTTGTATTGTGTAGCCTACGCTATCGGGGTTTCATTGTCTTTTGTTTGTTTATGTTTTGCATTTTCGTCAATATTAAAGTCTGAAGATGGGGATATTTACTCTTGGCTTTACTTTGTGATCGTCCTGATATTTGTTTTTTTGATTACCTTTGCCATCCTGCTTGCGCTGAGAATAAAGGTAACACACGGACAGTATACGTAACTATGAGAACTAGCATCACTATGTTTGCTGTTTACAAACGATTGCATGAATATAAACCCCTGTATATTATGTGTTCCTGTAGTTGATTATAGATGCGAACGCAGACAACAGAAATTTCCAAAACTCTGTCCAAGATACAATAAACTACGAATACTTTTTGTCAGAGGTAAACAGCGAACATGACCAACGAGTGTCTATTGGGGGTAGTATGTCCACATTATTTGACGTCGAAAGTCATGGTTTGCCAAAATACCATGAGCTATTCTTGCGCCCACCTGCGTATGCTGGGCATTAGCTCTATACTATCGCATCTCAACTATTCCATAATATCTATATTTCATGTTGCTATATTTCACGTTTACTATATTTCATGTTTGCTATATTTCATATTTTCTTTATTTCATGTTTGCTATATTTCAAGTTCGCTATATTTCAAGTTTTCTATATTTCAAGTTTTCTATATTTCAAGTTTTCTATATTTCAAGTTTTCTATATTTCATTTTTGTTATACTTTATGGTCTTTAGAGGCTTTAAACCTAATAAATTGACTTTTGAACAATAGTTCGAGTTGTGGTGGTGTGGAAATGTTGATGTAGAGAAGCTAGATACTTAGCTAAAACTTCTAGAAATCTTCCCGCTTAAAACAAGGTTTTTTACAGCTGTGGTTATACACGTATGACCAATGCTAAAAAAAGGAATCCAAAAAAATAAATGAATAGAGAACGCCAATAGACGAATACTGAACATCAAGTAGTTCGACTCCAATTCAAGTTAAAATCTTGATTGCTTGCTTACTACTTACTTGCTGTACCAAGAAACCTGATTAGCAGCTTGTATCCTGCACATAAACTAAATATCTAAGAGTATATTAACTGATAGCTATACTACTAGATTGCTTATTAGAGTTTGAGCGTTGATATGATATTGTTGTTTTGTTTTCAACTTTCCATTTGATTTTTGTAAATTATAAATAGATATATAAGCACACGTTTGGAAATCCGTAAAACTTTCCAAAATATTTGTTTTGTTTTCCTTTCAGATATATTAAATACCCAGTTGTTATATATTATATTTAATACAAAGCTTTATAAATCACACCTTTACAAAAATATATATATATTAAATTTCACACTAAATTTTTTTAAAAAAATGACCAAAACTATCAAAAGTTCACTTAAATCGTGGTATAATGAGGTTGAGAATAAAGTTTTTAAGAATAGAGTATGGATATGCTTTATTCTAAGCTTAGCTGCACTTTTGTGCTTTATTGGGACTCTTGTGTTTAAAATTGTCTGGACTACAAAAGGACGCCCCAAGAACTCGAATCTGACATACGGGATCATATTTGTTGCTATACTTGTTGTCGTTTTCTTTATTATTTTTGCCATTGCATCTAGGGTAAGTGTGCTTATTAAATAAAACAAAGTAGTAATAGATTAACAGACCAATATTTTTGAAGCAATGATATTAATACATTTGGTGTCTGTTTAACACAATTTTAGTTGCTATGGCAAAGTTATCGACTCAGAAACAGCGTCGGAGACTCATATAAAGAAACCCCAAGACTCGAGACGCATGTACCAACAGAGCCAGACAACTCAAACACCAAGCTACCAACAGCCCGAGGAGCTGATGTGAAAAGAAACGGGTCATTTGAAACGCTTAAGAACCATGGTGGCTGTAAAGCAGATACCAACATTGATTCTGAAAGTGTTTGTGTCGATATTGCGCCCGTTGGGTCTAGCTCTCTGGATTCCAGTAAACCATAATTATACTTTTCTTTTTTTCTTTTGGATAGCTAAGTAGCTTAGGCTTGAATGTGTAGCGTTAAACATTATGGCGTTAAATAAAAAATCTGGGCTTGAAAACAAATCAAAATAACAATAGTATTTTGATAAAAAAATAACAATAATAGTATTTCAATATTAAACCAATGGAAATCGGCAATTTGGCTTGGCACAATTATTAAAAAAAATTTTAATTTGGTTAATTAAATTATAGCAGGAAAAAAAATTTCATTAAGAGACTGAAAATACGAACCAGTAGCTTGTTTACTCGTAATTAATGGGAATAAAAAGCTTGGCACTGAGAGTTAAAATTACAACTCATAAATATTTTTGTTAGTTGGGGCTATGAGTTTTAGTTGATGAACATGGTTGGGTGACATGTTGTAACCAGTGGTAAACTGTAGCATTACCAAGCGTGATTAGATTCATTAGTTGATATTATAGGTTGAGGGTGGAGGACGTATGGATGGATGTAGAATTCGCTCTAAACATCATTAAATTTAGTAAAGCTTAGTTGTCAACAATACTATTGTAATCCAGAAATACTAGTTTAAGACTATGTTTATGCGTGAATAGGATAAAAAAAATAGCAGATGAAATAACTTAGTAAAATTGTTTCCATTACGAGTATTGTCAACAAAATCATACATGTCATGATTGGCGATTGTCTTAGACCAGGAACAAGTCCTGCTACCAAAGCAAACATAGCAAAAATCCTTGACTATGGGTAGTTAAGTGGAGTTGTAGATGAATTTAGAAACTGTAGCTTCACAGAATAAAAACGTATGGCTAGTTTTGTTTTATTTTGTTGTCGAGGATTGTAAACTAGAAAAATAGCAAAGTCCATTAGAAATAATGTAAACGTTGCTGGCCAATAGTGAAATTGGTACCATTGATTTTCTGAGAATTGAGTGTCAAATCAGGTGAGTGATGCGATTAATTGAAGAAAAAAAATAAGCAAATAAACAGACAAAAGGTGAAAAAGAGGATGATGTAATTTGATTTTTATTTGCGCCTCGGCTTTTAAACGATATTTAACAGGCTATAAACAGATTCCGCTATACATACTTTTACCAACAAGAGTTTAGCAAACTGGGAGGGGGGTTCCCCTTTCCTAACTATCTAGCCATAGTCAATAGACACGCTGGCAGATTTAGATTTAGCTACATCGGGTAAATGTAAGAAAAAAAAGAAAAAAAGGTAAAACTTGGCGTTTAAGAAATGATACTAATATGGTTGATACTAACAATAACAATAACACCATAAATTTTGAGTTCATTCGTGATGAGTAGATCAATGGCGTAAGATGGAACAATTCCCTTGGTAAGCTGATTTCGCCTTTAATACATCTGCCAAGAACTTTTCTAACTGACCAGGAAAATAGACGGAAAATGTCAAATAATCTAGGGGGTTATAAATACAATTTTAAATTGAGCTGATTTCTAATAAGTTTGTGGTGTGAAAGGAGCGAAGGGGATTGGGAATTAGGAAAAACAAAAGTGTTAATGGAAATAGCCCATAAATAGGATTTCGCAAAAGGAACTACTGTAGCACAAATGTTACACTAATAGCAATTACCTTCAGTTCTAAAGTATTATTTGTGTAAAACACATTTTACTCGAACGAATAATCTACCGAAAAGAATGGTAAACCAATAGCTATATAGATAAAAGATCGCACCTTAGGGCAGTATTTGGCGTCAAATCAGTAGTGTCTAGGGTTGCAGTGAGTTATGTTATATGTGTGTATGTAAGCATGTGTGTTTGCTAGTGGTTAATGCAGTTATGGCGTGCGTAGCTCAAGTGTATAAGGAAACAGAAGGCTTTAACAATACTGAGAATAAATGTGTCGGTAAGGTATAGATGTAGATGTAAATAGTTTTAAGCTAATCATTGATGTGGACAAGCTTTTGCGTATATAAAAAAATGTATTGATATTACAATTGACAAGAATAAGCTATACAATGGATAGTTTTGGTTAGGTGAGTGTAATTAGCGGGAAAAATAAATATATACAGGTAATTGGAAAAATTAGAGAAGAGAAAAAAAGAGAAAAAAAAAGTAAATTGAAAACAAGCCTAAAAAAACAACATAAAAAAGTATTGGATAAAAAAGTAGCACAAATAATGAATAATTCATTGTTTTGCTAGAAGCGGGAGCATCCAACTAGTAAAACATTAAAATGTAATTATCCTTGGCACCAACGCCAATAAAATAATCAATAGTAAGGACAGTGGATTGGATGAAAAATTATTGCGAGATTTAACCAACTTACACGGTTGAAAATATTCAAAAGCAAAAGCAATAGCAAAATTTAATGTAAATGTAAACGTAGAGTATGAAAAAAAAAGTAAAGAGTAAGGCTTAAAAAAAAAACAATCAGATTGTAAATAAAGTTGCAGGCAGTGAGTTTGAGAATGTAGAGCTCGTATATTTATATATAACTAAACAGAATCAAAGTCTAATAAACCAAACTTTTACATTTCTAAATTATCTTTAATTCCTTAAGAATACTTTATTATTTTAATAACGCTGGTGTTTATACACTGAAAAGGGATTAATTTTACTTTATTCTAAAATACCAGGTAGTTTATAAACTAATTTAATCTAGAAAAGCATTGTATATTGGCAGCAATCTTTATATATCAACCATCAAAACTACTATAGCAGCTTGGTACATTTTAGTACTTTTATTTTATTTTTATAGCACAGAATATAGAAATAAAGAAAGCCAGAGAGACAACACGTTAAGGCTAAGATAAACTAGTATTCAAGTGTCGTTTATTACCAAGCAAAGCGTGTGGTAAAGTAAGAGACACAGAGAAAAAGGCATATAGTAAGGTTATAATATTATTCATTGGTGATTCTACCGTGCAGAAAAGTCAACGCCGTATTTGTTGTTGTTGTGTTTTTTTTTTCCCTCCATTTGCGACACCAAGAGCTAGGAAGGTGTTTATGTATATACGCAAGTTCAATTAAGAGATAAAGCAAGGTTCAGTGCAATATAAAAACAGAGGATATAAAACAGAGCCCGAGGCAAAGCCAGGTAGTCAAACTGGTGTATAAGAAAAGACAATAAAAGCTAGAGAACTTGGATAAGGAAGGAAAGGGCGGACATGGTAAACGAAAGCAGTAATGTCGCTTCTGAAAGCGACTATATGATATTTGTGGACCAGAAGGGTATCAACACAAAAGTCAGTCAAGAGCAACTTTCGGAGATGGTGTCAACTAAAGAAGTTGAGTTACTGAAGGAGCTAGGGGGCACAAAGGGGCTTTTAGATGTGTTGCGCACAGATCACCACTATGGGTTGAACACGAGTAAATGTGAGCATATTCCTGATGGGCTATGGGTGGATACAGAGCATTTGATTGGGGATGATGCAGCAATGCTAGACAAGGATGATATTAAGAAGAGGATCAAGGCACAGAAGAGAGGGAAACGGAGCGAGGAGCTAGCATGGGTGCATGATCTAGAGGTTACAAAGTCGATATTCCCAAAAAGAGCGAGTACTTTTGGAGATAACACGATTCCGGAAGAGGTTCCAAAGACATTCCTACAGATCTGTTTGCTGGCGCTGAATGACAAGATGATAATATTGCTTTGCATAACAGCAGTGGTATCGTTGTCGTTGGGGATATACAAGGATTCGACAATAAAAGAGGGAGATGATGATAAAAAGGTGCACTGGATTGAAGGATTTTCGATTCTGGTAGCGGTGTCAGTGGTAGTTTTGGCGTCGTCATTGAATGATTTCCAAAAGGAAAAGCAGTTTAGAAAGCTGAATAGCAAAAAGCAGGATCGTAAAGTACAGCTGACTAGAGATGGAGTGAAGCAGATGGTATCAGTGAACTGTGTGTTGGTGGGAGATATAATGCATGTGGAAAGCGGAGATGTGCTGTGTGCAGATGCAGTGGTTATAAGCAGTTCAAACTTGAAAACGGACGAGAGTTCGGTAACAGGAGAGAGCGAGCCAGTTAAAAAGTATAATGTAGAGGAGCTAGAAGAGAAAACCCACGAGTATATGATGGCACAGGCAAAGCTGTTTCTGACGGCCGGGGAGGACGAGACAAGTGGGTATCAAGCAGGAGGGGAAAAGCCAAAGCTTGACGTGATTAAACACTCGGATCCGTTCTTGATATCAGGGAGTCTTGTGTCAGAGGGAATAGGAGATTGTGTTGTTGTGGCGGTTGGAGTGAACTCTTCATACGGAAGAATAATGATGTCGTTTAAAACGGAAGATGAAGCAACGCCATTGCAGGCAAAGCTGAATGATATGGCAGAGCTGATAGCAAAGATTGGTGGAGCGGCAGCGTTGCTTATGTTGACGATTTTGTTTATAATATACATTGCGCAAATAGCGAAAAAAGTGGTTCCAAGAGACGCAACATCGATTGTTAACAGCATCACAAGCATTATACTTGACGCGTTAACAGTGGTTGTGGTAGCTGTTCCTGAAGGGTTGCCTCTAGCGGTTACGCTGACGTTGGCAGTGGCTACAGTGCGTATGTTGGAGGACAACTGCATGGTTAGGGCATTGGCAGCGTGTGAAACTATGGGAAATGCAACGACTATTTGCTCAGACAAGACTGGAACATTGACGCAGAATGTGATGACAGTAATTACCGGGACAGTGGGCAGCTCGCTAGGGTTTAAGGTTTACCCATCAGACATAGAGTACAACATGTTTAATGCTGGAAAGGCAGGCGATAAGTCGGGAGCAGCCAAGGCAAAATTGGAGTCAGAATTGAGCGTCGACAACTTGACATTAATGGCTAGCCAAGCAGGGGGCGAAATGCACTTGCCAGAGTTTGAAAGAAACATACCAACGGCAGTTTTAGAACTTCTTGGAGACTCGATTGCAATTAACAGCACGGCGTTTAAGGTGGAAAAGGAGAAATCAGAGAGCGATAAGCAGGCAGAGGAGCAAAAGAAGAGAAACTCGGCGTTTGCAATGCTTAAAAACATATTCAGAAAGAAGTCAAAGAAGAGCGACAAGATGGGCGAAGAGGACTTGAAGTCGGGCAACTTGGGCCAGGGAAACCTTCGAGTGATCAACGACTTTTGGGGTTCTAGCACAGAGGTAGCGTTGCTGCAATGGGCGCAAAGAGTAGGGTTTACAGACGTTGTTGAAAGGAGGGAAACCTCGATTGATAAGGTTATCCAGGTGTGGCCGTTTAGCTCGATGAAAAAGTCAATGAGTGTTTTGGTTAAGCTGAAGCCCAAAGAGAACAAAAGACAGGTGTACAGACTGTTTATTAAAGGAGCACCAGAGATTCTGATCAAAGACTGCAAATGGATTGTAGACGTCAACGAGGCAAGGAAAGCACAAGGCAGGCTGTTGAGTGTTGGAGGATTTGGGGACGATGAGTCGGCTACAGACTCGTTGATTCCATCTGCAGCGATTACCAATGAAGACGTTGAAAAGGTGGGGAATCTGATTACCAAGTATGCAGCACAGGCCTTGAGAACAATTGGGCTGGCGTATGTGGATTTGTTTGATGTTGATGAGAGCAAAACTGATGTTGCCAACAGCCAGGAGGTTGTTGAAGAGTCGAACGGACTGGTGTGGTTGGGTGTGTTTGGAATAGAGGATCCATTGCGTGAGGGGGTCACTACAGCAGTGAAGCAGTGCCAGGGGGCGGGAATCATGGTTCGGATGGTGACAGGAGACAATCTGCTTACAGCAAAGGCCATTGCCACGCAGTGTGGTATTTACACTCCGGAACTTGGCGGGATTATTCTTGAAGGCAGACATTTCAGGCGACTGCTGCCTAATGAAATGGAGGTTGTCATCCCAAGGCTTCAGGTTCTGGCAAGGTCAAGCCCTGAAGATAAGAAAATTCTTGTCAACTGGCTGAAGGACCACGGAAACGTTGTTGCAGCAACAGGTGATGGAACCAACGATGGGCCAGCGCTGCGGGCTGCAAACATCGGGTTTTCTATGGGAATTAGCGGCACTGAAATCGCCAAAGAAGCATCTGATATTATCCTGATGGACGACAACTTCAGCTCCATTGTGAATGCCCTGGTTTGGGGAAGATGCGTCAATGATGCTGTCAAGAAGTTCCTGCAGTTCCAGTTGACTGTAAACATCACCGCGGTTCTAATTGCCTTTGTATCATCGATCTCAAGCTCATCAAGAAAATCTGTGTTTAGTTCTGTCCAGCTACTGTGGCTCAATCTCATTATGGACACTTTTGCCGCTTTGGCTTTGGCAACCGATCCGCCTTCTCCTGCACTGCTAGACAGGCTGCCTGAAAAGCCCGATGCCCCCCTGATTACCTTTTCCATGTGGAAAAACATTCTGGGACAGGCTCTTTTCCAGCTTTCAGTCACCTTTTTTAATCTGTATGTGGGCGATGACATTTTCGATCTAGACAAATCCAACCCACAGGACTACTTGGTGCTGAGAACAATCACTTTCAACACGTTTGTTTGGATGCAGATCTTTAACGAGTTCAACAGTAGGGTTCTGGGCTCCCAAATCAACTGTTTCAGTGGAATCCTAAAAAACAGAATTTTCATGGCCATTATTGTTGGAAGCATGCTTGCTCAGGCCCTGATTGTAATGTATGGCGGCAACGTCTTCCAAACCGTTCCTATCACCGGCTTCCAATGGATGTACTGCATAGCAATCGCAATCATCACCCTTCCAATTGGCCTCATGTTGAGGCTGCTGCCAAACTCACTTATTTGGTGGTTGCTTCCAAACGTTTCTCAAGACGTGTACAAGGAACAGGATGACATGACTTGGCAACCACCAGCTCAGACTGTCCAACGACAGCTTGCCTTCTTGTCCACAATCAGAGGCGGAAGACTCAAGTCATCAAACATCCTCAAAATGAAGCTCAACAAGTCCAACACCCAAAGCAGCGTATCCTCTCAAACCGTCCACCCCCGCAAAGGCATGAATCCATCCAAACTGCTCAGACTCCAACAAGAAGCCATCAAACGCGTCATTGCCGAAATCCCCGCCCAACCAGGACAACACGGCAAGACCTCGCCTTCCCCAACCGACACATCCCACGGACACCCTCAGTACGATACTAATGTACTTTCACGCTTCAAACCAAAAACTAACTTGGTAATAGGCCAACCTGGTGCTTCCGAAGGCGACGGCAATGTGTTGCCAGGTACTGAAAAGTCTAAAAAGAAGTCTAAAAAGACCCAAGGTAGTAAAGACACTAAAGGCTATAGCTTTGCTGCCGCCCTGGTGCCATCTATGGTTGGTGCTAGTGTAGGTGTTGGTATGTCTGCTTCAACTCTCCCCAGCAGCGGTGACATGTCCACTATAATCGCCAAAACTCTTGACCGCCAAGACCAAGAGGCAAAGAAAAACGCTGATAAATAATCTTGCAAATCTAGGTTTTTTAATCTCCTTATTTTGCCTCTGCTTTTATCTTTTTTTCTTTTTCTTTCGTCTCTTTTCTTGTCTCTGTGTGCATCTTTAACTTTCTTTATTTTATCTACACCTATTGCTGATTATTATTACTTTTTATTTTAGAGCTTTGGTTTTTTTTTTTTTCTTTCCTTAAACTAATTCAACATTTATTACTTTTTTTATGTTTATTTATCTTTTAATCCTTGTACTGAGTAATAGTTTAATCTCTGTTATTGCTTTTAGCTAATAACCCAATTACAATACTGGTAATATAAAATAATATAGTAAACAATAAAATAAAATAGTATAATATATATATAGAATTATTATGGTTATGACTAGTTGTTGTTCAATGGTTGTACAGGGGCATTAAAATACAAATTGGAGAATGCGTGTTCACTAAGGTACTCGGCACCACACTCGTCGTACATTTCCCTACTAACAAACCCATCTTTACATGCCAACTCTCCATTTGTCCCAACTTTGGACCTTGACCAAAGAGAAGCTCCCTTCCACCCATCTCTCCCCACATCCCCAGCAAACCACACCTTCAACTCCGACCCAATTGGCAGCAACTTCCTAAGTTCTGCTTTCACCCGGTTTCCAAATCCAGGCAGCTTCGAGTACCCTGTGCCTGTAATAAACACGTTCTTCGCACTGCTCGCCGTGTACACCTTTGGGAACAGTTTCCATATGTTTTCAATCGTTTCAACTAATCCCATTTGGTCCATTCCTACTATCGACGGCTCAAACAGTATCTCTGGAATCCGGATTCTTTCCACATTCAAGTGCATCTGATAACTCCTGGCCTTTAGCTCTATTAAACATACAAATAATAAAAAAGTATGGAAAAAAAAAAGGGGGGAGGGGGGGGGGGGGGGGG
>LUVW01000003.1:276004-299537 GCA_001661515.1 Capniomyces stellatus
AAAAAAAAAAAGGGGGGGGGGGGGGGGGGGGGGGAGGAGGTAACCAGGTTAACAAACACTGCATTAGTCATACAACAAATACCTCCCATAAACACACCGTCTTCTCTAACATGTAATCGATATCAATATACTCAACAAAATCTAAGTCTACTCTTATTACCGTTTGTGCTTGGCTTTGACTCTGGCACAGCAGGGTCCTCCAAAATAGGCTCCAATCCTCCGCTATAGTACCTATAAATCAAGCTGTTCTCAATCTCCGCCTTTTCTTTATTATCCAGGTTCCGCAGATATTGTTCGTCATACGTGAACAGCTTCTCGTTGATCTGAACTAGCTCAGCTTCCGGATCCTCCTCATTATCCGAAGTCTCTTCTTTACTCTATTAACCACCAGTTTCAACAAAACAAAAACAATAATATAAATAACAATATCAATTAACCAAGAAAAACACTCATGTTAGCGTTGATCCTCCTTCATGTTAGGCTTATACAGCATTTTTTTTTTTTTTTTTTTACAAACTGTCTATAAATCGCAGGTTAGTGGCACTACTGCCTGTCACTTACAATGTCTAGGTACACATTCCAATCGCTATCATTCTCACCAAAAGTGTCCTCTTGGTTGTTCTGCCTCTTTCTTCTCCCCCCGTTAACCACCGGTGTTTCGTGGGCTGCCAAGTCGGCTATCGATCTCATTCGCATCTGCGAAGCATGACTACGACGGTCTGAAAGCTCGTTTTTTAGTGCATTCTTTTGTGCAATCGCATCAAGGATATTCTAAAAACAAAACAAGCAAGTGTATACAAAGCATCAATACAACTATAACTTGTACATATCCATATACAGTCCCTTGACCTCAAAATTTCCTAAAATAGTCTCTGGTTTAAGAAAATAGTTTTGTTTAAACAAGTCCAATTACCTGGCGCTTGAGCTTGATTATTGCCAGCCAGTCTTCAAAATTGTTCAGCCTCATCTCCTCGTCTCTCTTCTCCTCTTCCTCCCTCAACTTCTTCTCCTCCTCCTTAGCTAGCCGCATCCTATCTCTGGCCTCGATATTGGCCTTCATCAGCTTTTGCTTGCGTTTCTCTTTCAAGTCCTCAGCCCCAAGCTGGTCATCAGGAACATCAATTAGTTCAAATTTCGGCTGCTCCTTCGACTCCATAGGATCAATCCCCAAATCTTTATCGCGTGCTCTCTTGATGGTCCCCTCTGCCATCTTTATTTCATTCTCCAGATCAAGTCTGTTTTTGAAGCCATACCCTTTTAAACGAACCTAAGTCAATAAATATTTATACATTTATATATCAAACAAAAAAACAAACAAACAAACAAAAAAGCCCGAATCTAATAATATTAATAGTTCTAAATTCCAGCTGTATCTATATATCTGCTGGAGAGTTACCTGGAAAGCTTCAGGGCTTTCTTCGTCCGCCATAAGCAGTAGTTCCTGGAAAGCCACAAGCTCCTCCATCCGCTTCTGTAGCTTTTCAGTGCGAAGTCTGGCCGCTATTTCGCCCAATTTCTTTGCGTTTTCACGCCTTCTTTCAGCCTGTAACTCCAACTCTTCCTCGGTCTTTTCTTCTACAGTCTTTAGCACCAATAATAACACATCTTGTTAGCTACACAACGCCGCACCAATATGCCCATGTATAGATACACACTGTTTCATACAACACTAATCCGCCAGCTATTTTTAAACTGGCAAAATCTCTATGTTTGACTTACCTTAATCGTGTACGGAAATTGGATAATATGGTTGATTTCCTTAAGCTTCTCTTTGCCCAGTATCTCGTCCAGCTCATGCGTGTAGTCCTCTGCAAAGTATGTGTGGTTAAAAAACAGCGATCGCGCCTGGTAAGCATTCAATTTTTGAGGAAATGTTGCATATTTCAACTGCATCAGCTTTGTCATCAAATCAATCCCTGAACTTCCTCCTATGTTGATTCTAACAGGATAATGTTGCGTTTAATATCACAATCTTTTTCTTTTGACTGCATAATTGACTAAAATTCGCGCCATTATCCTTTGATTTTGGGTATCTAACAGATCACAGCCGCTAAACTCATCACCCTCCCCTCATCTAAACCAACTACAAGGAGTCACATTCCCAGTCATTTGTGCTAAATTAATACCTTTTTGCATGCTTTAATTGTGGGACTCCTTCAAACACTGGGATTACATGCGTGGCAGTGTGCCCTGTGTCAATTATAATTCCGTCCTCCTTGTTAAAGTGCCCATTATTGTTATACCAATAGCTCCACAACGAATCCGTTCCATATGCTACTGACGGTATATTGTACCCCTCAAACAAAAGCTCGTTCATCCCTATTACATCGCCCAACAATCTTAAAACTAATTTTGAACATTTATCCATTCTTTGCTAAGATGTATTTTCTTTCTTTCTTTCTTTCTTTCTTTTCTTTCTTTTCTACTTGCCTTTTCTGCACAAGTTCAAATTAGAAATCGGCTCTGTCATCACAACTGGATGGTTTACTTTATCATCGTCAATTCCCAACATCAAAAACAAATAGTCAAGTGTGTTTTCCTATATTGACATGTTATTTAAACCGTGATTAATGCATCCATATTTGTATGCTTTCACTATCAACCCTATTAATAAATCTTTTCAACCCTTAAACTTTTCAACATCAACTAAATCTCATACAAAGGTAACGAGGCACTAGGAAATATATCTCCTTCTATTTATTTCCCCTTCCCCTTTCCAAGCAACATACCACAACATCGAAATTATTCACAAGCCCATTGTCAAAAGATGTCCGAATATTACTATACCCCATCGGGTCTGTGTATATGTCGTTTCCTACTAGCACCGTGCTCCCTGGGCCACCTTTGCGATTTCTAAATCTCGAAACCAGATTTTCGAATTCCACTAAAAAAGTAAAGCCCAAAAAATTCATATCAACATTCGAGCACACGTGTCATGTTTATTAAAGCTAACTTTGCTGGTTTTGATTTGACAAAAGTAAATGATAGCTAGCTCTTACAGCGAGGTGTATCTTCAGAACCCCATCCCCCTCTAAGCATATCAGTGCCTATTTCGATTATTATGCTGGTTTTAGTGCTAAACATTGAACATTCAATTTATACATGCGTTAAAGTCACCAAAATACGTGCAGAGTAAAATGCAATAAATAAATAAAGTAAAGCTCGGGTTACCATAGTCAATGATAATCGGTGTTCCTGTTTTGAATTCAGAGTAATCCGTAAATGGTTCCTGGCGCTTTACGTCCTTTGGCAACTCTGGTGCCTCGAATATGTTTAGTTTAGTCATCTAAAATCCGCCTTTGTAGCTACAGCCTCTGTATGTATGCTCTTGTTATTTTCTGACTGAAACAAATTACAATTACTTGCCAAATTACCAAATAAATGCAAAAGCTATGATTTAATTGAGATTATAAATTCAAACAAAAGTAAACCAAAATTGTAGAAGAAAATCGAACACGAATTTTTTAAGAATAAGCCGCCTTTGCCTTTGCTTGTTTTTACCAACTTTTAACGAAAAAAATAAATTAAAAGTGCTTGTTAAAAAAAAACAGACGCTTTTAAAGAAAATTAAGCAAAGAGCTATCAATACTTTGGTATGATTGGTTCAGCCTTTGTTGTGTTTTGAATCGAACAATGTTGTTTAAAATACGAGTATAGTAACTTGGTTAAAAAAATTGAATAAGAATACAAGAATAGATATCGTTTTATCGACATTTTTGCAGAGTTGTGCTGTGGATTTATTTATTTATGTGTTTTATTGGAAACAGGATCAACATAACTAGTTGTGTCGTGTTGTGTAGCCTTAGAAACTTATTCATATAGTTTCAGTTCAAAGAAAGAAAAGGAGTCAAAAAAAACAAAAACAATAAACTACTGTGAGCCTACTAACCAGAATACAAACCTACAAACACAATATATGTTTGATAAAAAAAAAACAAACGAAAAGGTCACAATTCCATGCACCAACTATCACATTATTTTCCCTTATAAACTGGTTTTCTCTTTTCTTTAAACGCTTGCAAACCCTCATTGCGGTCCTCTGTGCCAATAACCACAGTGTAGCACTGCTGTTCAATATCGAGTCCGGTCTTTAGATCTGTTTGTGATCCAAGATCAATGGCTTTCTTGGCCATCTTCACAGCAATTGGTCCTTGCGGAATTATTCTACGCGCCCAATCCAACGCCAAATCATACCCGGACTTTGTTAACCCGCTTTCGGTGGCATGCTTGGTGCTGTTGCCAACAAAGTCGTTGACAAACCCGTACCTGTATGCCTCCTCTGGGTTTACTCTCATGCTGGTATAAATAAGCTCCTTTGCTTTTGATGAGCCAATCAGCTTCGTTAGCCTTTGCGTTCCACCTGCACCAGGAATTATAGCCAATGAAGTCTCAGTAAGACCAAAAACGCCCTTTTTCCCTGCGACCCTCATGTCACACGAAAGTGCCATCTCCATCCCCCCTCCTAGCGCAGCTCCGTCAAGCGCAGCTATTGTTGGGATAGGAAGCGACTATATATATTATTATTTTTTAAAAAAAAGGTAGATAATTGTTAGAGCAAAGCATAATGTAAGGACAATTGGTGAAAAGGGTACTGGGGTTTAGCGTAAATTCGCCAAGTACTATGTCTTATTAATACAAATCAATTGAAATGAGTATAGTACGACAAATATATTGTGAGGGAGCGTAGGCTCAAAATTTCTTACTTCAAGCTCGATAAAAGTCTGCTTCAGCGTATATAAAAACTCCCACACTTCCTGTTGGGTCATTGTAGTTCTCTCTTTTAAATCTGCGCCTGCACAAAACACACCATCAACCTTACTCTGAAGGACTAGAACTCTAGCCTCGCTATTTTAGTGTTGGTTAAATAGAAATACAATTAGCACACCGGTTTAATTAATCTTTTTCTTGGCAATTATTTTGCTCGTTGTGCTGCTTTTAAAGGCTTTTGGTTTTTATTCATTAAATATCCATAACTTATTATTCAACATAGTTTATAAAAATATGCATGTTCATTCCATTAAAAATATACAAGCGTATATACTAGTCAACTGTACCTGTCATTCCTGATCTGCTGTAACGCACTTTTAAACTCGTACAAAAACTTTCGAGAGATCGCGTTCTTGCTTTTTGGCCTATCCATTGACAAAGTCACTATCCCTACAAATCATTATCCATTAGTCATTCTTTTAAAAGTTGATTTCAGTGGCTGAACGTTAAAAAATCATTCTGATTTAGCCGTGTAACTTTAAGACCTAAATTGATGATACTATCCGCAATGGTAATAACAATAACAATATTAGTAGTAGTAGTAGTAACACACGTTCGATTTTATACTTACCCTTATCCTCGCCGCTACTAAAAGTCAGATAGCATTCCTTTTGTATATCACCAGAGCTTGTTTCTAAGCCTCTTTTGGTCAGATAAATTGGATTTAGGCCTGCTAATCTAGAATTCTTTGCCACTTTTGCAGTCTGTCTAATAGCTAATTTGAACATTACAATGGGGTTTTTGGTTTGTTTTAGATTCGATAACTGTAGATACGCCGCTGTGTCTCTTGTTTTTCTTTGTTTTGTTTTTTTTGTCTGTTTTGTTTTGTTTGTAGTTAATGAAAGCCGAAATTAGCTGGACAAGACAATCAAGGATATTTTGTATACATGAAAACCAATATTTCTAATGGATTAACTTTGAAACTATCAACTTGAAAACAATGTGTTTGAAAAGTCCTTGGATTAAATTAGGTAATACTATTTTGTTTAAAATTCAGGAGTTATTTACTTCTTGACCAACACCAGGTCTTTTATGTCGGATAATTTACTGATCTTTTTTTGGCACTGCAGTGTTGTACCAAATCACTGATTGGAATTGGCTCTATTGGTAAACACAAACTATTTTTTCGGCAGTGGGCAGGTTTATAAAGCGATAAAGACATCACAGCAGCATATCTATTCTATTCAGCAGTTTTTTAGAGTAAAAAAAAAGCAGCTAACCACAACCAAAAAATGGGCTGCCTAGACAGCAACTTGCTCTTATCTTCCAGATACCAAAATTGCCTTTTTTATGTATGGGGAGAGGGAGGGGGATTAATGATGTTATACATTGGGATTTTACTAACTATGTGCTTTTGCTATTACTATTGATTAATTTGGACTTTTGAAACATTGCTTTTTCTTGACCCATTTATTTTTAAACCTTCAGATGCTTTTATAATCCCCCGGCTACTCTTTGGTTTTTCATAAAAATCAATATTTTACTAGTGAGGGCATCCTAGCATTTACCATTGGTGGCGGGCTATACCAACATGTAGCTTAGGTTAAACCAATAGTTACTTGGAAACTTGGTTTGTTACAGAATAAATAGTCAAAGTACTGACCAATTGTTTCGAGAAAACCCAAGAATTAAACTACCCATGCAAATTGTAACAAGAATAATCCGATGGCCAAATATGACAGTTATCTTTTTATATGCTGAATACAATGGCAGTATACATGACACAGCCCTGATACTCATATGCACCAATTTAATTAAAAAAAAAGGCTGTATTCACGATTTGTACAGCACAACCACAGCAAGCAAAAGTGACAAAAGTTTATGAGTCCTTCCTGGCCAGAGACAAAGCTTGCTTTAAAATACTAGAGCATCGATATTAGCTTTGAGCTAAACCAAGCATGTGACATCCTTGTATATAACTCACTTTAGCCGAATAGCTGCTCTAACTGATAGGGTTGGTTGTGTATGAGGCCATAGCTCCAATACTGATTTACAACAATGACAGCCAGCATATAGTTGGATATCACAAGAGCCGAGAGCTGGTTGTCTAAACAAAACACGCCCAAATCATAAACGCATTTTCAGGTTTTCCCACTATAAGCATTCTTTTCTTTTTAGCGATGTTGCTGAACAACTGATCTTTAGATTCACAGGAATTTAACTGAATCCTATGAGCTCGATTTTGAATCATTGAGGGTAAATAAACGAGAAAAAAAACAAAAACTACAATGTAAAGGCTTTTTTCAATTTACCTTTCACATTCTAGCAGCTATAAAAGCGCCAATTTTAAATAGATTAATTAAAAATCACATGCGCATAATTTGTATAAAAATAATTCCAACTAATGATTTGGAAAAAACAATTTAGAAAAAAAGCGCAACCATCGAGAAACAAAGATTGAAAAGTATTTGATATTCAGACACCCTTTTGAAATTTACACGATTTTAGCAAATGTACTGTGAACAGGCTAATAAAAACAAACACATTTTAGCCCTGGTAAACAAATTGGTCAGGACCAAAATCACATTGGTTCAGCAAAGTGGCAAGTTTAGTAAACCAATTTGAAAGTGTGATTTTAGAAATCATATACCCACAAATTAGGCTTTGCCTTCAAGCCCAATAATACACAGTATCACCAAAATGTCACTCGTTTAGAAATAAAATAGTGCCGCTCCAGTACTGCTGTTAAAAACTTGGCAAATTTATCGACTCAATTGCGCCAGTCTTGATGCAAGACATTTATAAAATACAGCCTTGGTTGATGAAAAAAAAAATCCCGCTTTTCAAACCGAGTAAATAAACTAAACTCAAACAGAAATATATAAATAAAGATACAAACTTACGTTTATATTCATTTTTCCAAACGACTGCATTGGTTTGTATGGTCATAATTATACTGTATATTTTTACCAACAACAACTAAAGATACAAGTGTTTACTTTAGACCACTAAATGTATCTAAAAGAATAACCAAACTTAGCTTCTAGTAGTAATTGAAATCGATTCGAATTGTGAATCTTGTTTTTTTTTAAGATTGACGACAAATATAACAAAGCTGACTTGAAAAAAAAGAGAACACGCGACATAATACATCGAAAAGGGTCGAGAAAAGTATATAATGATAGATCATTTATTGGGTAGACCCTCTGTAAGAGTACGGAGGGTACAGGCCATATTGGTAGCAGTCATAGGGTGGGTGGTCATTTACAATAAGGCTCAACAAGAGATTCAGCAACTTTGAATACTGCCATAAAAACATGATAGCATTGACAACAATAATGACACTAACTAAATGGGTTTGCTGCAAATAATAGAACCATGGTTTTGCGATCGAACAGAACTCCGGGCTGGATTAGCAACTTTGAAAAAAAATTCAAAAACATACCGCTGTGGAAAATATTGCTGTCTTGGTCGATTGTAGCGCACATTGTTCAGCACGGTGACGATATTCTAGGAATAAGCGGTACGTTTTATTAACTATCCTCAAAATAAGACATGCTATCTTAATACCAACCATGTTAAAGAATGTTATACCCTAAAAAGCTTTCCACTCTCCCAAGCCTCTAAAGAATCAAAAAAATAATAATAATAATAACTATATAAACAACTTACATCTAGCCCCCGAGCCACTACGACAAAGCGTAAGTACCATGCTTTAGATAATGAGAAGCCTTTTGTAAACTTCGTCCTGGACACAGCATCCAGATACTGTTTGTAGCCTTTGTTTTGTGCTTTACTATACAGCTTTGACTTTATCTATCACTGTTTTTTTTTTGCTAATTGCTTATGCATCTGGTCATGTGTCTGGTATATCAGTATTCTAGAAATTTTTTCAGAGCAGCGTATATACTCAACGCGATGGATGCGGGATTTTGGACCGCAATGTCTATAAAGCCAAAAATCATAAGAGACATCTGCTCGCTGTTGTTTACGTTTTACTATTTGTTCAACCCTAAAAGGGCAGAGGAGAAGACCCGAAAGTTCAAGTCATTGGTAACAGCAGAGCACATGAGAATATCCTGGGGCAAACCCAACGATAATCCCTTTCTTAGATTTATAAAATGGACAAGCACGCCAAGCCTCAAAATCAAATTCTGCACGTATATGCCCAACAGGGTAGGCGACATCGAAAAGCACTACATGATGTGTTATAAAAACGAAATGAAGCCTTGGAATTGGAACTATTGGTTTAATTATGACCCAAGCTTTGGGTTGGAAAAAAACATGAAAACATCTGAATCATACGAAGAAAATCCTGACAATGTAGCGAGTGGGGGGTCAGCGATGGATTATAATGGTGTAAAGCCTGCACTGTGCTATATAATGTATTCAGAGTCTGTTGAAGAGTATAGAAGGACAAAGAAGATTATCCTGAATTACCCAGGAGGAGGATTCATTTCCATGAGCCCGCCTTGCCACGATGACTACTTGTCTATGTGGGCAAAAAAAACCAAAGCTATAGTGGTTAGTGTAGATTATGCAAAGGCACCAGAGTATCCTTACCCTTATGCAATCGACCAGTGCTTTGAGGTATACAAGAGCTTAGTAAATACGAATGGAAAGTCGATAGGAATCGAGTTGGAAGACGACGAAAAAGTGGAAATCATTTTGGTTGGGGACTCGGCGTAAGTACCAGCATTGCATTGCACTGTATTGTACTGTATTGTACTATATTATATTGAATATATATATATATATAAGTACGTATGTATATATGGCACTGTATATTTTATACTTTCCCGTCTTGGATTTCGCACAGTGTCTATCTACTTATTCAAACTTTGGCATAATTTATACACTTTTGTGCATTTTTGTATTATTAAAGATTGTTGTCGACAATACACATTGGTCTATTTGTGTTTAATTGGCTTTTTTTTTTCTTTTTGCTTGAAACAATAGTGGTGGCAATATTTCAGCATCAGTCATGTTTAGAATACTAGAATCGGAAGAAGAGATTCTGCTTCCAAAGGGGATCATATTTATTTACGGTGCATTTAACGTTGATATCAAGTCGTGGATGACGGTTAAAGAGATGGACTTGGTAACAGGAGTGGCGACAGTAGCGCGGAAGAACGCCTTGGTCAGTGGAGAAAACGCCATTGTTGATATTTTGGAACCTAAAGACCACTTGAACCACGTATCTCCACTAGACTTGAACTCAAAGTCGTCATACCAACCGCCAATTAATTGGTCAAAAGAGCAAGAAACGATTGCTGATAAAATCCAGATTGTCAAGATTGAAAGTGATGAGGACGAGGAGTCTGAGCCAGAAGTCGAAGATTATATGCGAGAGCTACTTCTCTCCAACAACGATAGCGCCAAAAATAATACCAAACAAGCAAACGTCAATACTGGTACTTCAGAAGGTACGGAGAAGCAATATGACATGCTCAGAAACCCATCAGTTCGGAATCTGGCTAGCAATAAAATCAAGTACAGAGGAGACTTTTTGACCACCGAGAACAAGAAAAAGAGTCAGGACCACAAGCTGTCTATGACAAGTCGGTTCATATACTTTAACGACTTGATTCTATCACCAGAAATGATGCGAGCCATGGCTCTTTTGTATATCGGACCCAACACAACACCTGAATTTGACAAAGATTATTATCTATCCCCAATTGCAGCGCCTGATGAGCTTCTTGCAAGATTCCCCGACACATACTTTATGTGTGGAGAAAAGGACCCCATGGTTGACGACACTGTTATCTTAGCGGGGAGGATCCGTGAGGCTAAAGCCAAACTGAAAGCACAGTTTATTGAAAAGGAGGTGAAGGCGCAGTCCACATGTCCCACCCAGACTCATGCCCCAGAAAATGTAAAAGAGGTCAAGGCCCAAAAGGCTGGCACTAAACATGGTAGTTTGAGTCCCATAAATTATGCGGCAAGTGCGCCAATTGGAGAAAACTCTGAGAGAAAAAAACTGAGCCACGGGAAAACCAGCTACCCTGTGAAACAAGCAGGAGAAAAGAAATACAAGCCGTATCGCAGCTTTGTGAACATTGCAAAGCTAAAAACCACTAAGGCGTCTGATTTAAAGCTATCCTCCTCCAGAAGATTACCAGCTGAAAACTCTGGCTTTTACATTGGCGACAGCAGCAACCCGACAAGCGCTGAGGTTAGCGACAACGACGACGTTGTCTCGTTGCCAGGGAATAGATCGCGTAAAAATGTATTGAAATCGCTTTGGATGACCAAGTTTGATAGCGATACTGAGGAAGCTAGACGCGCCAACAATAATCCAAGCATTCTTAACAGCTCCTCAAGCCAATCCAGCTATTCTAGCTTTGGAACAAACGCCATTGATTCGGATCGAGATGCTAGCGTATGGAATCTAAACGTGCCCGACTTTGATGATATTCCTCTATTATCGTCGATTCACTCTTCGATTCCTCTTGCCACTGCCAATCTATCGATAATCGAACAGGCTAAATTCAATACAAATCTGACAAACCACTATGTTAACGACATCAACGTAAACAATATTGACCAGATATGCTCCACAACCATCAAAGTTAAGCTGCTTGAAGGAATGTCACACGGATTTATGCAGATGGGATCGGTGTTTGTGGATGCCCACGCTGCAACAGAAAATATATGTGAATGGATTGTGGAACTACTCGATGATAAACGCGCCCAAAGAACTTATCTGTCGAGATCCAATTCTACATACAACCTATACAGCACACATGGTTCAGACGTCTCCTTGGTCAGCTCTGACGCTGAAAGCGAGTGTAGCCATGACGGCGAAGGCCAAGCCCAGGCTAATAAGTTTGGCGAGTTTTCAGAGTTCATATCCTCGACTTTGAATTCAAAGATTGCGACAAACATTACTACATCTGTGACTGCAGCCATTAACAACATCACCAACGAGGTTTCGTACATCATTCCAACAGTTAACCAGGCTTACGCGTCCAACTCAAGCTCAGGATCCGACTCGGAAGAACTCCAGCCAACGGAAAATAACTCTAGCTCTAGCCCCACCGCTAAAAGCACATCCAGATCTTCTAAAGTGTCTCCTACACAAGTATCCAACGATAATAAAACTAGCTCTATCTCGCCAAAACAACCTGCTACTAAAGGCTCAGTTACTGTCGGGTCAGAGCCAATCGACTCTGCCGATACCACACTCGCAAAAGACAAAAAGATTAAGGGGAAAAGCACCAAGTCTTCATCAAACAAGTCGGGTGTCGACCGCCACGGAAACGTTATAGTATCCGCTGCTGAAATGGTCCGCCGACGTGACGATGACCTACTTTCCAATATTAAACCAAAGAAGTAGACATTGGCCAGCAGCAGAAAAAGTGTACAACGCCTAAGTTTAAATTTGTTGTTTATTACATTCAGCCATTTTATGCCTAAGCATGTAACTGGAAGGCTGGTCTTTCGCTTTGCTTTACATGCTTAGTCGTTCAACTTGGCTAGAGTTTATTGCGAGTTTTAGTTTTATTTGTGAAGTCTTGGATCTACTTGTTCTTAAGTATTGGGCTTTACTAGTCATTCGGCATTGGCTTCATCATTTATTCCAATCTTGGTTTTATTTATTATTTAGCACCAGTTTTATTTATTATTCAATTTCAATTTAATCAACTCTTGGTTAACAAACGTACTAAAAAAAACGATAAAAGGTTCTTTAATTTAGGAATAATATGCAATTGATCAAATTATATAAATACAGTCGAGTTATGTCGAGTTGGATCTATCCGATTCAACTAAAACCCCAATCAAGTCTATCAAGTCTTGGCGCTTTTTGCTTGGCGACTCGTTCAACACCTCCAAGTCCCACAGTTTTTCGTCGTCTTTATAACCCGCCTCATCATTTTTGGCGATGGGTTTCCCATTATTGTCGATCCTACCACTACTCCCGTTACTATCACCACTACTAAACCCACTGGAGGTCGTTTTTTTTTTATTAAGCACCCTACTTGAACCCTTGGTTCTTTTACTAAAAAAGTCTCCAAAACACCGATTGTCTGATTTGTTATAAAAACTGGGAAACTCAAACCGGAAACTCTCAAAACCAAATCTATATTCTATCTCCGCCTTCTTTGCTCTTTCGCGTTCTAATAATCTATTAATCAGAATCTCGGTGTATAGAATTACAAATATCCCACAGTCGCTGTCGTTCATTTGCTGTTCTGCTTTTTCAAGAATGAGATTTGTTTTATTCTGATTAAATAGCACACAGACTCTCTCAATTATTATTTTGGCAGAATTCAGATTCGTATTGTTACAAGAATCATAATGTCTAAACTTGTTGCTCGCTTTGTCGTATACTAAAAGCGACCTAGGTGGTTATAGAATAAATAAACTTAAACTTTCAAATCCTCTACACTAGTAGCTTGCAATATCTACCTAGCTACATGTATATATGTGAGCATATATATATGTGTGTATATGTATACTAGTATAGGTTTATTTTATGACTTACCAATGACTTCCACTCAAATTTTCGTCGTCGCCGTTGTTTATTGGAAAGAAGAAAAAGTTTTTATGCGCACTTTCCCTTGGCATCGCTTCCTTAGCACCGCTAAGATCTAAATTTAGCAGAAAATATCGTGGTCTTAAAGTTTATTCTCTTTATTTCAATTGACCTAGTTTACTTTTTACTCTGGTGTAAAATAAACAAACCAAAGGTGAATTTCAATTTGCTCGTATTAAACCCGCTATATCCTGGTGTGGTTTCATTTGTTTTGGGTTTAATTACCTGAAGCATGAGCAATTAAATGTGCCATTGCTGGCTGGAAAAGCAAAAAGGGACTATCTTCTAGCGCCAAATTATCCTCTAGGTACCTAGCAGTTGATATAAATTCGATGAACGGTTTGTATTATTGTTTTTAGGATGAATTCAAAAAAAATAAACTTAACCAGTTTAAAACCAGTTAACCATTCCAACAACGGTGGATATTTTCGACTAATGGTAATAAAATGCAGGCCCTTTTTTAAACACCATTGGGGCATTTATAGTTAAAGATCCTGTATTATTGGAAACTTACTCGTAGTAGAAGCCGACTATTGAGTCCAGCAGCCATTCTCCCTCCTGGGCTGTCTCCACCGCAGAAGGGTATAGTGTTGTACTTTTGTATAAAAGCAAGGGCGTCTCATTCATAGTATTCCGATGCCTTATTCAACTTTTATTAAAACATAAGTATAATGTAAAAAAGAAAAGTAAAGTAAATGTAGATTTTAAAATGTAAATTGTGTTTTATGCCTTGTGTTTTGTAGTGTCTGCTTTATTAAACTATAAGAGTTGTGAGGTGTGTGCAAATAAAGCCTGTATTGATGTATTGAACGATATGTATGTATATATATGTGTATACAGTTGAAGCTGGTGCGTATTTGGCAGCAAACTTGCAGCTTGATAATTTAAAATGTAAAACGTAAAAACTTGTTTTAGTCTGATTGTTAATGCTAGTCTTGGATGTAATATAATATATAATGCGAACTAAAACCAAAGCAGAGCCATAAAGTATTTCAATTAAATATATTCTTTTATATCATTAAAAAGATATAATATATCATCAATAAAAAATTATATATACGTATATATCTTTTTTTCCTCGAGTTCAAATGTTTTTTATTTTATTTTGAACATAAATAATCGTTGCTCAAATAAAGTTCAAACAATGCAAGTTTCCCAGGACCTGTTATCATAATGACGTTGGAATAGCCTTTCTCTCTCTTTATTTGAATCATTCAGTTGGCGAGTATTTGCTATTTCCCTGTCTGTACTATAGGAACTATTGACAAAAGAAGGCCGGGATAATATAGTTCATCAAAATATACACATCCAATTTGTTTTAGTCTGAGATTATTTATTTGTTAGTGATAGCTTTTTCCGCCTTCAGTTTGCTAGGAGTTCAGCTACGCCTAACCACAAATACCCGTTGGTAAACATGTAACAACACTATCAAACATCTATTTGCTCATTTATTCATCTTTAGCAATAGTAAAAAGTAAAAGTAAAAAGCTACATGGCTCCAAGACTAATACATATATAGGATGCTGTATTTTTATATACTACCTCCGCACTCAAGATGTATTCAATTGTAGATATAGTCTCCTTCTCCACCAAATTAATCACGATTTCTTTTTTCTGACTTGCCGTGGTTCTATTTATACTGGCATTGCTACAACTACCGAATATTTACTTGGCCACCTTCCAAAACCGTTATTAATATTTTTTTTTAAAAAAGACTGCTACATATGCACAAAACCACTCTATAACGAAGTTTAAACCTAAAGCCAACAGGGCTTTTGTTTCCCTTGCAAGAAAAGTTGCTCTATATTTGGGAAACTCATTTTGCCCACATACTATTCTTGTCAATTAAACTTGTACCTGTGTGTGCGGTGAGCTGGTGAAGCCCAGTGTTGAACACTGCTGAATAAAGCAACCTTGACATATATCCACATGGGGGGTTGCTTGGCTGCATCCCAACCCATATACTCAAATGGACTGATTCTGGTTTATCATTTTACAAAGGCGTAAAATGAATTAGATAAAATAACTCCTAAACGATTATAGTCGCAAATTAATACGCCAACCAAATTATCACGTGGTAAATACATAGAACCAAGACGGAACAAAAAGCTCTATACAAAATAGCTGCTACTGAGTTTTACAGTCTATTGGGGATAAATATTGTGTAGGTTTTTGCGATCATATGACCTAAATTGGCCAATTTTGCGTTGATGGTCTGGATAGGCAGCGTTTTTCATGCTACACATTTCATTAATAATAACAATAGAAATAGTAGCAAATTTTCCCATTTCAGGCAATTTATAATTACAATCACTGTCATAAACTGGTGAAATATACATTCTACAAAAGCCATTGTCGGTTTACAATTAGGGAGAAACCCGCCCAGCGTTTGCTTTCAATTGTTGACAGTGTAGATCAGCATAACCTATTAGTTTGCTGGCATAGGTGATGATTACCTTGTTTTGTTCTTTCCTCCCCTTAACTTGCCTATTGCTTTCACTGTCGGATTTATTGTGTCTTCGACTTTGGCTGTTAATAAAAAAATACTCTGTCCTACACTGAGCTCCACACTCTGTTACCAAGAGCTGTATTCTGTGATGCGCAATGTGCCACCAAAACAGGATTGTTCGGTTACTAATTAACTACAAGAAATTGTTTTTTACTCTCTTGCTTTGTTAGAAAACATTGCTACTGTTCGTAGGCTGGTGCTTGAATTTCTCAAACAATACATTTATTTATTTTTTCAATAGATTTATTCTGCTTTTCACAACAATTGAAACCAGAATTCAATAACAAAATATATGTTTTAAACTAGGAACAAAGCCAAATAAGGCTAAATGCGAAATATTTTGTAAAACAAGCATTTGAAACAATTGTCCTTAAATTAGTTGCAAAAATTGCTTGTGATTTTTTCTCCAAGACTTGTTGAAAAATATGGGTTTGCTACTTTGAATTTGGCTTGATTGAAACTTAGATGATTAAATAACCCAAAACAAGATTACAAAATTGTTACTGCTAAACCAAGCTATTTAAACAACTTGGTTATGGAGTTTAGGCAATGTAGCCTTTAAATGTTTGCCAAAACCGCTTTATTCTTTTACTAACTCGATGGTGGTTGGATCATAAAATAAAACATCCATTTGCCAATTTATCTGTTTTGCTATTATTAACATCTAAACTTTTATTTGCCAACTTCGGAGCTTGTTTAATTTAGCTGAAAAAATCAAATTAAGGTCTCTTGGTGTGTTTTGAAGATTTTACTGCAACTTTAAACCTAAAAAAATGACAGCAAACGCAAGAAGAAAAACAATAAAAAAATGGCTGTAATTGATTATTTTGGCCAATAGCCTGACTAGTACTGATTATTATTTAAATGATATTGCCTTCGATTGATGTGACAGACAAACAAACTCAATTAAATAATCCCCCCAATTACTTTACAAATCTAATTAATTAATCAGAAGGAGAAAAAAAATTAGAAAAAAAGTAATAAAAAAAAGAGCTAGAACAGAGCGAAAAAAAAGCTAGAATACCAACTTCAAAGTTAATATCTGGACTCGCTCATGTAATTCGTAACTCGTAACTCTTCGTTATAATTAACAATGAAGATTATTAACATGGACGTTAATTAGCGTGTAACTTTTCTTTTTTAACGCAACTATTGATTACTAACCATTGATTCAAGTCAGTATAAAATGCGCTCTGACTGTAGACTTGATGGAACATTACTAGCTTTAACTTTACTATTCGATTTTAGTATCTAATTCTGATATTTTGCTGGGGTTCCTTACCTTTACAAAAAAATAGTAGGTTCTTTGCAATAGCACGATATTGTAGCTTCATTGTTGTTTTATGAAATTATCCTCTCTACAGACTCTCCACTGTATAGTACGAGTATATCCGATTTGGGATCAGGAAATATTGTAAGAGGAATTATGGGAGGCAAAATCCAAGATGTCAAAGACCACAATTTAAACAAACAGGCGGTCGATATTTATCCGCGATTGTATTTTTTGAGATACCTTAATATGAGCCGAGTCTTTGAGTATTTTGATTTTGGGCTAAAAGCAGGGAAAAGGCCAAAATCGTCTACTGTGGCTGATTCTAAAAACAAGGCCATGAAGAATGAAAGTTCATTTAGCCCTTCCAAGTCAGTTTTAGAAAAGTCTGAATTTAAAACAAGTAATTCCTATAAGGCCAATGACTGGGTAAACACACAAAAGACTAAAAGAGCGGATTTCCATAAAGTGGAAACACTTGGTATAAATCAAGTTCCATTTTGGCAAGCAGAGGATTATATACTAAGTGGCTATCGTAAGCTATATAATTCCTATTCTGGGTGCTTAGAATCCATGAGTTATCTGCATAATGAAACGGGAAACATACTTTCGCATTTGTTGGGAGTGATTATATTTGCTGGGTTGATGCTGTACTGCTACAACACTCTGCCTCAGGTTTATCTATCGGAATGGGAAAGCAAGAGGCACGAGTATTACGCCATTCTTGGCTACCTGGTCTGTGTCATTACCTGCATGACCTTTTCGGTTGCTTACCACACGTTTAACTGCCACTCTTTGGAGGTGAGTGTTACTTATAACCTGCTATGAACAAAAACACTGTATAAGTTGTGTAGGGTTGTGGGCGTGCTTTGATAGAATCATCGTAGCGATTATAGAAACCGAGTTAACACCTGTTCAAAAAAATATATAAATGCTTCTTACAACAAAATATATACATGTATATAAATGCATCTACTAAAAATAGCACGCCAACTGTTGGCTGAAATGCGATTTTTCCGGAATTCTCATTTTAATATCGTAAGTGCCCAACTTGTACACTCGCCTTTTGGCTTTTATTTATTTATTTTCCATTCTTTTTTCCACCCTGTGCAGATACTAACTGTAAGAATAAAACCAATTTATACAGGGGAACATTCACTGTGTCATTGTATTACGGTACAGATTTTATTTATTTTTATTTTCCGCATACTAAATATCCTATTATTAAAGTGTACTCTTATAACCAAGATTTCTGATTAATAACACACACCACTTAGGCTACTACTTTAAAAAAACACTGATGGTGTTCTATATCACATCCTCGCTTGGTCTAACCGCGACCGCTGTAAGTATGCTTTTATACACACCCCCTACTTTTCTTTTTTTAGCTCCATTCAGCAATGTATACCTTTTTTTAACTGTGGGCTAAATCTTACCCTGAATTGGAAAAATAGCTGGTCATAGCAACCTCCGAGTACTTTTCAAAGCCATCTTATAGATGGCTACGGCCAGTGGTTTTTTCAGGAATTGTGGTTTTTGGTGTTTTCCCTGTCACTCACTTTTGCTACATTTATGGGGTAACTGATTTATTATGAGTATACAATGACCTTAACAAGAGGTTTGATTCTATTTTGGTACAGCTTACAATCAATAACATGACCTTGATATTTTGTATAGGTGGTGTACTGCTTCAAACAGAAGTTGATAATAAACTTGCTTTACATGCTGGGGATATATAGCTTTGGCGCGTTGATCTATTCGTTCAGGGTCCCAGAAAGGTTCTGGCCCGGTAAATTTGACTATTTTGTAAGCAAGGTCATGTTTTTTTTATTTTTGAACATTAACTCCGCAATAGCATAAAGATACGGTATTTATATTTACATGCACATTTAACGCGCTTTGATCTTTTTTAAAAAATTGTTTTTTTTTACTTATTCTGTGTTTATTAATGTTAGCTCAACTCGCATCAGATATTTCATATGTCAGTGGTCTTTGCTGTAATTGTGTTTTACAATGGTCTACTTGGCACCTTTAGAGACAATATACTTGATACCGAGCCTTTAATAATGAATAGATTCTTCTAGCTTATACTCTAATATGTACCTATATCACCCACCACTAATATATTTTTTTCCATTCGTGTAACGCAGTAATACAAATGCGACCACCATAAAGGAATCTGCATTCAACTAAAGTTACTGAGCCTGATTTACACTACTAAGAGTGCCAACTAGGTGAGTTTATACATGCTAAATAGTGCTATCTGTGATCAGTTATTATATCGCCGATGATGCAGTGCAATTGTCTTTATTGACATGCTAGATATGAAGCCACCAGCCTCAATATAGCTTTTCTTAAACACCGCCTTGTTTAAAGTGTGTCCTAGTGCCATAAAAGATGTGTACTACAATGAAAGCTAGCGCAGATATATTATTTTTGAAACCACTGCAAAGGTTTTGCCTAGCTTAGGTCACGTTTATAACAATGGAAGGTGTTTTTGGTCATGTTGTTTAACCAAAATCGCTTTGGGATTTGGTGTAACATTCTAGATTTCGCAAGAATATCGGCATCAAAAATTCGGTGATTCGAAAACAATTGGAATAGGCCAATGGCAGTAGAGTAATTGCAATGTAGCACTAGAATTGTATTGATTTAAGGGAGTTGAATTGAGTTTTTTTTTTTTTAAAGGAATGTCAATAAAATAAAATAAAGGAATGCCAATCCAACACAATATGCAAAATGGATTGGGAAAAGCGTTAGGGGGGTGGGGGAAAATTAGTTCGATAAGGAAGTAAATAAATAAACAAGTAATATTTGGAGATGTTTTGAGGCAGAATATCGAAGCAAAGAGCAAGTAGCTTAACAATGATACTCAGCTTTAGCAAACTAACAGCCAAAGTATTATACACAAGAAGAAATCTGCCGAATCTAATAGTAAGGAGCAAATAGCAAGACAACATACTATAAAATATTGGATTAAACGCACATAACGCGGTTCTAATAGAAATATACAAGCAGTGCAGCAGTGTGTTTAAAAAAAGCAACAAAAATACAATATAAAAAGAGCAATAAGGGGCTAATTAAAATTCAGATTCAATGTCATTTTAAAATTAGCCAATTTAAGGAGCAAAATATATTATTCCAAATAGAGAAAAATGTCAAAAAATACAGACATGGTCATCACAAGCGCAGCCATTGACACTACAGCAAGGCTCAAGGCAATTCGAGAATTGATGAGCAAACCTGAAAACAACATTGATGCGTATGTTGTCCCAGCCGAAGATGCTCACCAGGTAAAACCCTCAAATCTTGACATGGATTACTACCGATTATTATTATTGTTTTTGGGTTTTCCTTTTATTCAGCTTTTTTTAAAAGAAAGAAAAGAGAATTCAATAAATAAATAAAAGAAAAGAAAAGAAAGAAAGGAGATGAGAGTGAAACAAGTGGAGTACCATAGTAAAAGCCTGGCAGGATACGGCTGTGTAAATTCTATTGCTGATTGCCTAAAATAAAAAGTCACTAATAGGATTTGATGGACTGTTTACAATGTAAATAATGCGTAGAGTGAGTATGTTTCCTCAACTGATGCGCGTAGAGCGTATATTTCGGGCTTTACTGGATCGGCGGGGAGTGCGGTGATCACAAAAGAGACAGCGAACATGTTTACTGATGGTAGATACTTTCTGCAAGCAGGAAAACAAATGGACGCTAATTGGACATTGATGAAGGTTGGTGTGCCAAAAGTACCAACTATGGCACAGTTTATAAATGATTTGCCTGAGGGAAACAGGGTGGGAATTGACCCTGCGTTAATCTCAGCCTCGGAGGCAGAAAAGTATGTAGCCAGTCTGAAAAGCAAAGGAAAAGAGCTTGTGGCCATTGAAGAGAACCTAGTTGACAGAGTTTGGGAGACCAAGCCACCAAAGCCATCGGCGTCGGTTTTTAGCCTAGGAATTGAGTTTTCGGGTCTAAGCACAGCAGATAAGCTAGTGCAAGTCAGAAAAGAAATAGCTGGTCTATCAGCTTCAGGGCTTGTGGTTGCAGCCTTGGATCAGATCGCGTGTAAGTATTTTGGAATCTTAAATGCTGGCGACATGAACTTGTAATTAAAATGTGAATGAAACGGTAAATAAAAATACGCAAAACTATGTGATTGGAATTGTAGGGTTATTTAATCTAAGAGGAAGCGATATTTCATACAACCCGCTGTTCTTTGCTTACTCAATAATCACACAAGAAGATGTATTTTTGTATATGGATGAGTCAAAGCTAACCAGCGAAGCAAAGGCCAGCTTGGATGGGGTAAAAATTCTGCCTTACGACTCGATTTTTGAAGAGTTAAAGTTGCTTTCGGAGACAGTCAAGTCTAAAAAGGACAAGATTCTTGTTGACTCCAGTGCTAGTTGGGCACTGGTCCGTGTTTTGGGGGAAGAAAATGTGAAACACTGCACCTCGCCCATCACCAACTTGAAAGCCATTAAAAACGAAACAGAGTTGAATGGGATGACACAGTGTCATATCCGCGACGGTGTTGCTATGGCCAAATGGTACGGATGGCTTGAAAACGAACTAAAGTTTAATGGCGGACACTTGAAGCTAAGCGAATGCGACGTTGCTGACAAGCTGGAGGAGTATAGGCGCGAGCAAAAGGACTGTGTGGGCCTCAGCTTCGACACCATCTCCTCAGTGGGTCCAAACGCAGCTGTTATCCATTATTCGCCAGTTCGTGGTGAGGATTCCAAGCTAGACGTCAACCAGATCTACTTGGTTGACTCTGGTGGTCAATACTTTGACGGCACAACTGACGTGACCCGAACTTGGCATTTCGGCACTCCTACTTCTTGGGAGCGCGAGTGCTTTACGCGTGTTCTTAAAGGGCATATAGCTTTGGACTCTGTAGTGTTTCCAGCTGGAACAACCGGCTTTGTTATCGACCCATTGGCTCGTCTGGCGCTGTGGCAGGTTGGCTTGGATTATCGTCACGGAACTGGCCATGGTGTTGGTTCGTTCCTCAACGTACACGAAGGACCACACGGCATTGGAATTAGACGAAACTACGTTGATGTGCCTCTTTGTGCAGGAATGGTTGTGACAAACGAGCCAGGCTACTATGAAGATGGGAACTTTGGCATCAGAATTGAAAATGTCTGCTTGGTTGTCAAGAAAGACACCCCAAATCAATTTGGTGGCGTTGACTACTTGACCCTTGAACCTGTTACTCTCTGCCCAATCCAAACCAAGCTCATCATGACCTCGTTGCTGACCAAAGATGAAATTGAGTGGATCAACTCTTACCACAGACGTGTTTGGGATACTCTTTCCCCATTATTGGAGGCTGGAAGCTTGGAATACGACTGGCTTTGTAGACAAACAGGCCCAATCTAAGCGTACGCGTTACCCTTCTTTACTGTCTTTTTACTTTTTACTTTTTGTTTATCTATTTAATTGCTTCACTTTTACTAAATTCTTAAATTCTACTTGACCAAATCTGTCACCAAACAACAAGTACCAAAAATTAAAGTAAAAAAAAGCTAAATCCAAAAACGACCAAACTACAACCGCTAAAATAAGCATTGGATGACCTTTTTATAAAGGACTTTACAAAGTGTGTTTTTTTTAGCATAAAAAGTGATTTTCGCTCTCGGCTAGGCTTGAACTAGCAACCTCCTGATTAACAGTCAGACGCGCTAGCCAATTGCGCCACGAAAGCAAATCATGCAATGCTCTGAGTGAGGCTCGAACTCACGACCTTGAGATTATGAGACTCACGCTCTACCAACTGAGCCATCAAAGCAAGCTGAAATTTTCTGATTTTGCATTCTCAAAAAACACGACCAGTTCAGACCGCCGAAGCTTACCGTCTCCCCGGTCTCTACCCTGTAATAACTACTTTACTTATCTTTCACATTTTTTTTTTCTTTTTACCTTGAGCGCTAATATAATTCTTTTCACAAAGAAAGTAAGTGTCAATCTCACAGTGGCATCAAACTCGTATGATCAAAGTCGCTAAACGCATACAAACAAAGACGTAAACAAAAAAAACCCTCTTTCGAACACCACTACTGCTTCGGGTTTTAAAATTTTATTTGTTTCTCATGGAAACAACTATAAAATAAACATAGATCTATAACCCCTAACAGGGATATAGCTTTAAAAATACAGTGAAATACTTGACACTATTTACCAAAATACAATCGAGGTTGGGAGCTGAGGGGGGAGGAAAAAAAAAGAATGGTTCCAAAAAGAACGAACGAAAGAAACTATATTGATATTAAGTTTATGAAAAAGTAGAGTAATCTCTTTCCATTCGAAAAAAAAAAAAATCGATATAACATTGATGATATTGTATGGCCTTTGCTTGCTGCTTTAGGCTTAAGCATGAGTTTTTTTTTCTTTTTTGCGATAATTATGGGTTTAGGGGTTATGCAATATTGAGTGGAGTACATCGGTTTTTTTAGTATTTGGACGTTTAAAAGAGGTGAAGGGGGGGGGGGGGGGGGGA